>DWHU01001510.1:0-12300 GCA_018247975.1 Parides photinus | reverse complement strand
AAGCCATTCAGCAATTTTTTTAAATAACTACGACATTCCGGATGATATCAAATCAAATAGTTCATTTTCTTGCGTTTCTCTTAGATTATTAAGAATCGTCTCGCATGACATGCTTTCTGTTAAATTATCTTTTATTGGAAGACCTAAAGTAGCATACAGTCGTCGTATTTGACCTGGGGCTAGCCATCCTCGCTGTCCTGGGTCAAAACTTTTTAAAACCGCCTCAAGATGCCTAAAAGAGGAAAGTAATGTGTAACTAATTTAAAAATACGTATTTATTGAACAATTTATAATTAAACCCTTAAACTATTTATATTCCACATTTTTTTTAATATATTTTTAGTTCAAAATAAATGTGTAATGTTGCTTCTTATTAGCTGTTGAGAAGTTTTTAGCCTTATACATTTTTCAAGAATCTATGGTAAACAAATAAACTGAAATTTTTATGTTTATTTTGACTGATAAATAAAGTTTCAACTAACTCATGTTTCAGTAGCTAATCTTTTGAGAAAACTAAAGAGTGACTATATTTATCAGGCAACTAATTCATGTGATTACTACACATGCTTTAATTTGATAATTTACAAAATAATTAGGAATGTTCTGTTCACTTTACTTTACCTATCTTCGAATAAAACTGGAGCACCACCGACACCAGCCCGAAATAACATGCAGTCATCTATAAGTTTTTCTAAATACAAAAATGGTTTATCAGATTCTTCTGCCAGTACTTTTGATAAAAGAAAACGTATGAGTTGGGGTATTCTCCTTTCGCGTAGGTAATTTTCAGTTTTAGAAACAATGCCCAAAATTTTTTTTTTATGTTCAGAAATTGTTACTCTTTCTGAGGATAATTCTGGACATACACATTTACAAACATAAACTATTTCTGGTTTAATTTCTTCTTCAAATAATGTTTCTTCGTTGATTTGTTCATCCATATTCATAATCTGTTTATTTTTTTTGTGCAACAATTATAAATAAAATATCCCAAGATCGAACAATTTTTATAAATAGGATTTAATTGGTGATTGAAATGTCATTTTTAATTTATAGCTTTTTAAGAGGACATATCCCATGTTGATTAACGTGAAATAAGTATTTATATAATTAAAGCCGTGATAGCTCAGTTGTAAGGTGATCGAATGCGCTATACGTTTTGAGGAGGCGCGGGTTCAATCCTCACCACATTGTTTGAGCTTCTGGTGTAGGAAACATTAGAAAACCGATATGTTTTAGGGAACAACTTTTGTAAAGTTCCATCTGCCAAACAACAAAAAATCCTCAAAAGAGCCATAAGCCCGGATCATACGTTGGTGCTACTGTGTCGGCTAATCTAAAAGGGTTTTCTGCGATACTGGTTAACAATCTATGAGTGTTTCACTGAGAGAAGGGACAGATCTTATTCCTTTTTATTAAAAGGATTTGCAGCGTGTTTCTAATTCCAAACATTCTTTGCTCATGTGCTGCGCAAAATCTTGGTCTTCGCCCCAGTCTCTTTTATATACTACTTATGAATGAATAGCATCTGTAATTAACTTTCATTATTACATTTGAAAAACAAAATCTAGTTACAATAAGTAGACATTGGACACTTAAACTGCAATTAATACTAAAACAAAACGTCGTAAATACAATTTATATTTTGTCTATGATAAAATACTGTGTTGTCTGTTGGCAACGGATAAAATATCGTTCAAATGATTTCTGTTTTGTTATGAATTATGTCCTTAATTTAAATGTTATTGTCTAACGGTGATATTTTGTTGTGTTATCGTTAAGTTTTTACATATTTTGTGACAATGGATTGCTAAATGAAATAATCTCTGAGAAATTTACCGTGTCGCGATGGATACCCATGTAGGAGAAACATTAATAGGAAAGATTGACGATTGTAGGGTTTTGTATATTATATATATTAAAACTAAATATGTTTTGCTTAATATTAAAGTTAGCGTAAACTATTGGTTCATTTTTAGGTAACACAGATGTTCGTAAAACTGGACAGGAAATGGATATTATTAGAGAAAGGACAGTTGCTTATGAATACCTTTGTCGACTTGATGAAGCCAAAACTTGGATGGAAGCGTGCTTAAAGGAAAAACTTCCTCATCCTGTAGAGTTTGAAGATTGTCTACGCAACGGTGTATACTTAGCTAAACTAGGACATTTCATATCACCTGAATTACTTCCGCTTAATAAAATTTACGATGTTGATCAGAAGCGATATAAGGTTTTGTTTACTACATATTTTTAAATATTAGTAGCTTAACAAGTGTTTACTTTATTCTTTTTAAAATGGTTATAACGGAGGATCTATGGATTCATATATATAAGTGTTTACTATTGAATATATCAGATGATTAGAGACCTCTCCACCTATTGTAAAATTATTTCTTGAAATCTTGTTTTTTTATATAATGTTTTAAGTTAATCATGTAGGTTTAATACATAAATTATCTGGATTATATTTAATTTATGATTAAATAAACATTTTTCTAAGTTGTTCTGCTAGACACACCTAAAAACTTAAAAATAGTACATGTTTGGTTAATATTGCACTTTAATGTAATACCTTTTTAATTTCAGGTAATGGGTTTGCAATTTAAACACACTGACAATATTAATAAATTTTTACAAGTGTTAAAGAAAACAGAGTTGCCAGTAGTAAGTATTTTTCTTTGTAAATATCATATTTATATGTTATGAAAATATTTCACTATCTCCATTCATAATTTTTTACTATAATATAAAAGAAAACAATTGTTTAATCTTATTAGGAATTAACATTAAGAATTTGTTTTTTCAGACTTTTCAACCTGAAACTACAGATATTTATGACAAAAAAAATATGCCTCGTGTGATATATTGTATACATGCTCTAAGTTCACATTTGTTTAAGCTTGGAAAGGCTCCTCTTATCCATGATGTTTTTGGCAAAGCCGTGTTTACAGGTGAGGTTGTCAATATCATTCCTCCTTATTTTATATTTTTTTTAGGTATGGATATGATTATATTAGGATGAGTATGAGCAAATGAATCATGAATATTGCAAAAACAGAAAAATAGTCAAATAATCATTATTACCATAAAAGCTATATTTCTCACCATCAAACATTATTACACATTATCATTGTTAAAGAGTTTAAAGTGTGTAGACCTACAAATTTCCTGTTTTTCACCATTCCTATAGCAACTGTCTTATCTTAAATAAGGAACAGATGAATAGTATTTTACACTTTATAAATACATGCTTGGTAATTATTATAGCAATGTTAAATTTTAAGACAGGTGGTAAGTTGCAATGGTATTACATTATATATTATTTCACTTTTCAGATGAACAATTAGACTCTATCTCAAAAGACTTACAAAAATGCAAACACCCACTTCCAATGTTTCAAAAAATAGGAGGTATCCTTTCAAGTAACAATGTGGATAACAATTACTCCTTGAATGATGCTTTACTTGAACTTAATAATGTTTTGGATACTGAAAAATCAATTACTACTGCCTTATTGAATCCAAATTTGAAATTAAAATATGTACAAAATCAACTCATAGACATGTATAAGGAAGTATTAAAAAATGCAAAGCATGAGAAAATTCAAGTAGCCCATAATCATTCTTTAAATGAGAGTTATATTCCTGATGATTTTGATGAATTGCTAACACTAGTTGAAATACAAGGGCACATTACTGCAACAAATTTTAAATATCTATGGAAAAAATTGTGTTCGACATGTGAAAATAATGACATAAACTCAATTCATAAAATATTTAATGAGGAATGGGTAAAAATAAATAATTATGAACACAATAATTTAGATTTCTACTGTGATGTTGTCAAAGAAATTTTAGAAATTAACAAGGATATTGACGTTGAAAGTATAACAAACTGGCATAAAATATTTCAAAATATAATCAATGAAGGAAATAGAAAATCATTTGAACACAAGGATCATAAGAACTTTGTTGGAGAAGTAAATAAATCACTAAGTGAAGGTACACCAGAAGATCTTTACATTGCACTAACTAATCCAAAACTTGGTTTGAATATAAAAGTTGATAAATTTTCAATGCCTCTTTTATTTGAAGAAATGAGATTAGAGAAATGTGAATTGGAGAGAAATCTAAATGAAAATGAAATTGCAGCATCTGTAGCTTATTTGTCATCCATTGCGTGCATTTCTCATGCTGTTGAAAGGGGTGATGAAGCAGCTGTATGGAATGCTCTCAACTCTAACGATACACATTTACAAGATTTGCGATTACACTGCCGCCGTCGTTATTTCTCTGCCCTTGTCACCGCATTGCACGTTAAAATTAAAGAACAGTTTGAATGTCCTCTACTCACGCTTGATGATATTCGTGATGCAATTGAAATGGTTAACATTAAGGATGATGATAATGAAGAATGTAAGTAATAAGGGTTTAATAAGTAAATAATTTCTATATGGATTATTTGCTAAAATGCAGATTAATTTAGTGCAGTTTAGATAAATTCATTAAATCAATTTATTGCTCTTTTCTTTCAGTGTTAGTTTTAATTGATAATATTAATAAGGCTGTAGCAACAGAAGATACAGAGAAACTAATAACGCTGATAAGGAATCCAACTTTAAAGCTACCTGTAACTTTGCATAAGGAAGAATTTCATCTCTACATGCGTATATTAAAAAAACATTATCACCAAAAAGAATCTCAAAATCTTTGGTATGAAGACATTGTACATGCAGTTAACGAAGTCTATAATGAATCTTTAAAAGTTAAAGACTTAACTGATGCCTTAGTACAGTTAAACATTGCTATATTTAAAAACAACATCAATGATTTTTGGACTGCTTTATCTAGCCCTGTGCTTTCGGTTTCGAATGCGATTGTTCAAGAATGTTTAGAAGTGTACTTTCAAATGTTCACTAAGGCTCTAAAAAAGAGAAATCAATATATTTGCCCCTGGATTGTTTGTCACACTGATGCCGGTAATACAGTGTACATAGATATTGAGTCTTACAACTACAGCTGGACAACTCCTAAAGACTTTGTACCTTATCATAGATATTTAACAAAGAAAGATGTTTGTGTCATTATTGAAAAGACAAACAAACATCAATCAAATTCACATAAAAAAAAAATATCAGAAAGAATATTTATTAAATTTCAAGCACATTGTAGAGGATACTTAGCAAGACAGAAAATGGAGAGACTATTTTTCTACAGAGATAATGAATGTGCCATAATTAAAATTCAAGCTTGGTGGCGAAAAATCTTAATACAACAAAAATATGGCACAATAATAAAAATGAAAACTATAGAGGCTAAAATAAAAGAAGAAAAGAAACGAAATCCCTGGGTTTGGTACAAAGTTCAGGTATTCCCATTATTAGTCTCTGTTATTCTTACTGCCTCCATGGTCTTGTAACAAGTAGGTTCTTGTAACAAGTTGTTCTGATTCCTTACTCATATGTAGGAGTTCAATTTGGATGGAGGAAAACATTGTCTGGCTAATTATTACTGTACATTACAGCACTACAGAGTATTTTGGGTGAATAGGCTTTGTTATCCACAGCTTTATTTGGATCAAAGCTTTATTTAGATAAACAGTTTGTTTTTAGGTACAAAAGGTTAGAAGTTAAAGTTAGGTAGCTAAAATGTAAACCTGGTGTTTAATCTGATTTTTTATTGTTATGTTTATATTTTAGGAACAGAAAATTATTAAAATACAGGCACTCTGGCGAGGCAGACGAGCCCGTCAAGCGTTCGTTTCTTTATTCCATTCGCCCAATCCACCATTAAAAGTAGTGAAAAAGTTCATTCCTATATTAGATTTTGCTACAGAAGATTATGATAGAGAGATAGAGCTACAGACCTTAAAATCAGAAGTTGTTCAATCAATACGAAAAAACCAGGAGCTCTCCAAGCATATAGATAATATGGATTTAAAAATAGGACTACTGGTACAAAACAGAATTGCTCTGCAGGAGGTTGCAGCACATGGTCTGAAGTTGAACAATTTAGTGAAACATAACTCGTTGACAAAGCTTGTGTTCAGTAATCGTGATGGTAAAGGGTCTCAAGTGACTGTATCAACAGCTGTCAAAGGATTAAAATCTCTTACTAAAGAGAGCAAGCGATTGCTTGATGGGTATCAACATCTGTTTTATGTACTGCAAACAAATCCAACTTATTTATCAAAACTCTTGTTTTGTATACCACAGAACAAGACAAATTTTTTTCTACAAAATGTTGTCCTAAGTCTTTATAATTTTGGTGCATATGCAAGAGATGAATATTTACTATTAAAACTGTTCAGATTTACTCTTGAAGAGGAAATAAGTTGTAAAGTTTCCAAGCCATTTGACATTGTGGCATCAACACCATTGGTGCTTAAGATGGCTGTAAGTTTGTCTCGACAGTTATCAGGATTAAACAGTCTACAAAGTATTATCGGACCACTTGTAGAGATGATCCTTAAAGATAAAGACATGAACATTGAAACTGGACCAGTTGAAATTTATAAGGCTTGGAGAAATGAAACTGAAATGAAGACTGGACAAATCTCGTAAGTTCATATAAGTGATTTAAATCTTAATGAAACCAAATAACATTAACTTGTTATAAATACCTGTTACCTTAAGATTATATCATTTTCATAATAAGCCATTAGTAGCAAGCATTTCATTGGATAAACATTCAGAGGCTGCAGTTTTAATTATCTTTACATTGGCGGCTGTATCATTTACCGTCAAGTGAATGGTCTCGCTTAACTGCTCTACAATTAAAAAAAATTGTACAATTGCGACTTTCAGGAAGCTGCCATACACAGCAACACAAGAGGAGGCATTGAAATATCCAGAAGTGAAGTCAAGGCTTCAACTTGCGCTTACTCAACTTAAAAGTGTTGTCACCATGTTTTTGGACAAAATTATAAGCTCAACTGAACTGCTACCATTTTGTATAACTTACATGGCGAGAGTTTTACATCGGTCGTTAACATCGAAGTTTCCTCATTCTCCGGAAAAAGATATATTGAAGGTTTATATCTGATTTCATAAAAAATGTTAACAAATTATATCAACCAACCATGCTTTTATGATGATAGCTTCTTGATGTAGTATTTTTTAACTTTGAGAATGATACAACACATTCGATTTTTTAAAATTGTGTCATCATTTTCAGCTGGTAAAAATATTTTGGTCGACCAGTCTTCCGGTGGCCTTTTCTCTCCAGATTGTTGGTCTACTTAGTTTGGGGGCATGCCATCGGTAGTTCTATTTACTTAAGATTGTTTATTTATTGTAGGTTATCGGGAACCTGGTGTATTATCAATTTTTGAACGCGGCCATCGTAGCGCCAGATGCGTTTCATATAATAAATTTGCCTAATGGCGCGGGACTTACCACCGACCAAAGAAAAAATCTTGCTTCAGTTGCAAAAATACTACATTTTTCCGCAGCCAAAAAAGGGGTAAGTAAGTGTTATAAAAATTATATGATTGTGTTAATTCAACATGATAATTGACTGTTGGAAGGCCTCTGATGCTCAGCCCTGACGTCCCGGGCTCGTAAGAATAGGATTGAGGTAAGCTTTGCCTGTCGTAGAAGGCGACTAAAAGGGTGTACCGGGAGTTTGTGGGCTTTGAGGATGGGAGCCTGGAAAACACTAAAAACGAGGCAGTGGGCATGTTCGTCTAAGAAAAGCAAGGGTGTCGAAAGGAGGTTTACGTCAAGTTAAATGTCCTACTCACATTATTGCTACGAATTAAAAAAATTATATATTTTTTTTATTTAATATGCAGTTTGGAGAGGAATCTTGTCATCTTCGTTGCCTGAATCCGTTTATTGTTGAATGTCATGAAAAGATGAAGGAACTATTCCGACGATGCTGCCGGGGACCAACTCTCGAGGAGTATTTCGCAGTAGACGAATACACGGAAGCCACTCTACTGCACCATCCACACATATATATAACTGTCCAGGTTCGTTTTGATTAAACACAAAAATGAACATGTAGCATTTATCTTTAACTTTGTGTTATGGTTACCGTTAACCGAATGATCTTACATGTTATAGTTCTTCTAACAAATATCTTAGTTGTATGTTCAATTCCTAATATTTCTTTTAAAAGAACTTCCTTGGGTCAGTCTATAAACTTTTTTTTTTCTAACTACCACAGCAACTGTGGCGCAGCGGCAAATGTTGTGGAATTTGTACGGAAGTTAAGAATTCATTAAATCATGGCTAGTATACAAAATAAAACTTGAGTAATTTTATGCCGAAGGTATTTAATGGCATTCTATAACTTTTCTAGGAAATCGTAGATACCCATGCACTTCTCGTGGAATATCAAGATGTAATAGCGCCAGATCCCAACGATCAGCTTAATGATTTACTGGATGATTTAGGAGAGGTGCCTACAGTAGCACAGCTAGCATCACGGGATGTTGATTCTGTAAGTGATTATAAATGATTTGTGCTCAAGTAAAGAAATAATATGCTTTTAAATAATTATTATATTCTTTTATTTAGAAGGCAGCTGATGCTGAAGAGAATGCCAGACTGGAGGTATGTTTGGCTCTGGTGAATAAATTTCAAGCACCCACAGATGACATGACAGATCTTAATAAATTATTCATTAAGACGAAAGAATTATGTGTAGCAATAATTCCATTCCTCAATGGTAAGATTTTATTATAAAATTGTGATTTTGCTGTAAATGTTGGTGGTCTATTTTTGTTCTTTGGGAGAAACTGTTATAAATATTATTACGTAATAATATTTTAACCTAGGGGTTAAATGGCTTGCCAAATAATAAAGTTCCTGGTTTAATCAACTAGCCTGGTGTTAAGGCGGTTCCTGGGTCTAACTACTCGCGCATAGTAATATTCCTTGTTTAATTTAGGGCCTGTTGGAGAAACAAGTAAAAATTTATTACTTTATATAATTTATTACATAAACTAATAAATTGTTTCTTTGCCAAGTAATTAATCAGACACTACTGTTTACCTTATGATTTTTGCACTGTAAAAATGTTTAATAACATAAATCTATAAAAACTGGCTTTGAGCCAAAGTACATATTTAGTAATAAAGAACAAATTATGTAGATTTTAAAGTAATTACTAATTTCAGCGTGAATTTTTATTAGATGTGGGGAATTATACAGTGCTTATTTGCCTATAAGAAGTGCACACCCCATGTATTAAGTAAATTTGTGAATGGTAAATCGAAAATAAATATCTGAATAATTTTGTTTTACATAGGTGAACACTTGTTAGAAGCCCTCTGTATAGGATGTACAAAAGAGCAACAGGAATCATATGATGTACAGGTCCAAAGGCGTATATATTCTGGTCAAGCTAAACCAGACGAAGCTATGTCTCTACGCGAGCACATAGCAAAGCTTCGACGAAATCTACAGATGCTCGAAGACGAAGGTTATGTGACCCGAGAAGATGGATATCAAGCTCTGGTGACGTCAATAGCACTTGACCTATGTAATAAAGGCAAATACAGGCAAGCACAAAAACGAGCTCTATCTACACTGACAAGGACCAGACAAAGTCTTATAGAAAAAACCAAATATTATGAAGAAAAATGTAAATCTTATGATCAATACATTAAATCTTGTTTAGCTAACCTCCACACGGGCAAGAAGTAAGTTCGATATATGTTAGTTAGTTAAGTTATTAGGAGTAAGCTTTTTGACATATACATGTGATCATTAATTTAAATTACTAGACTGTGGTTAAGTGATTACCTGCCTCTTTAACCTAGTAACACAGAAGTCCCATGTTTGATTCTAGGACTGCTTGCATGTTGAGTAGTTTCTATGGTCTTGACTGTCTATGGATGTAATGTTAAAATGTTAAACCTACATAAAAGTGAGGCTAGAAGTACAATCCCAATGAAAATAAAAACCAATTGTAACCTAATTTGTATGTTTTCTAGGAGTGTGCATGCATGTTTAAGGAGATCTGGCAAAGATATTCAAAAGTTAAAATCGAAATTAACTGTGAAGTATACAGGTGCTAAATTACTGGAAAGGGGTGTTTTACTCGAAATTGATGGTTTGTCTAAATCACAGTTCAAAAATGTGCAGTTTGACATTACACCAACTGACAATTACGGTATATTTACAGTAAAAGGGAAATTTATGGGTGTGGAAATGGACTCTATAGATATTGACATTCAGGATTTATTACAAAAACAATATGAAGGCTGCGCCGTAATAGATTTGTTTGGGAAAGCAAAAATTAATGTTAATTTACTAATATTCTTATTGAACAGTAAGTTCTATGGGAAATCTTAAGTAACAATTTCTATTATAATAATTGGATCTGAAGTATTACTTTATATATGTGGAAAAAGCATTGACCAAAATGTTTATTTTTGTGACAAGTGAACCAAAAATTTATATAACTATTTTTACAAATAAAATTCTTTTTGTGTAATTTTTTTAACAATGTAAATAAATATTGAATGTATTTTATTAATTTCGATTATTGTATGTACCGTTATTGCTAATATTAATGCTATTGCTAAGCTTAACTTTATTTTCTTATTACACATTTATCATGATGTTCATTTTAAGTTCTAGTGTGATATTTTTTTTTTTACAAACGTGGTAATTTATAAATGAAATAATTGTTAAAACTTTCACTATGTTATGTATTATGTGCAACGTGATTTGAAAATTAAATGAGGCTGATCGTGTATGTATCTTTTATTTTACTTGGCAACTTTTTACAGCTCGTAATTTTGACGTTTGTACGAAGAACATAACTTTCTGTTATTTTCTTTAAAAATCTACATTAAAACTTTTTGTAATAAACTTTTGATAATTTTTTAGAAACATTTGAGTCTAATTATTAACACGTTTTCATCATAAGATTAAACAAAAATGCGACGAATAACGAAAAAGTATTTAACACTTATATCGGGACTACTTTTTATTTATTTATATTGTGAATGTTTTATTTATTATGTTACAGTAGCACAGGTACACTATATTTACAGATATGTTTTAAAATAGCCAAAACGTTTTCGTATTAGTGTTAATCAGAAAACATTTAAATTATTTCAGTGCCATTGGCCAGCTTCAGAGAAACAAAACGAAACTCAATTTCTTAAAGTTTTCGTATTAGCCGATACTCATCTACTTGGTCCTTATAGAGGTCATTGGCTTGATAAATGGCGACGTGAGGTTCAGATGCATCAGGCATTTCAGGCAATTATAACAGTGCATAAACCTGATATAGTGTTTATTTTGGGTTAGTATAATTTTGAACTACTTTTGTATTAAGTAGGTACTTAACATTTATTGAATGATATATTTACGTAGTACATTTCATTAAAACATTCTTTTATAGTAGTACTAATATTTTTACTCCTAAGGTAAGGGGAAAACTATTATTATATAATTTGGAATTAATTGTGTGTAACTGTACTTTGGTAGATTTCATTGGTGTTAATCTACATTAGTTTAGGGGCAGTAGAATTTGTACATTTAGATTACAATTAGTTTGAACAAACAAAACTGGAATAAAATGTCAGGATGTTATTATATAATTTCAGTTTGTTATTTTTAGGTGATGTTTTTGATGAAGGTGAATGGTGTAATGAAAGTCAGTTTAAAGATTACGTAAATCGTTTTCATAAACTATTTACACTTCCTGACAATGTAAAAATGCATATTGTGGCTGGTAATCACGACATAGGGTTCCATAATAAGTATATAGACATTTCATTTAGTTAAAACTTAACATATATTCAAAAATGAATATAGCCTAAAACTATTTAACCAATATCTATTATTATTTGTTGGTAATTTATCAAGTTATTATTATAAAATATTTAAATGATTTTTTAGAATTAGGGAAAATTCAGTTAAATGGTTTGTCAATATGATGCAAGCCCCTTCAGTCCAGCATTTAATGATAAAGGACAATCATTTTATACTCATAAACTCCATGGCATTGCATGGCGATACATGCAACCTATGTCTAGATGCTAAAAAATCTCTAGAAAATATTTCAGGTAAATTTACTGTTTTTAAATGTTTGTTCATCAAAGATAATTAGTATTTAGATGAAAGTAAAATTACTAGGTTTTATTTGCCGGGCTTGTTAATGGATTTTGATTTGTCCAGTATGGCAGTTAAGCCAAAAATTAAATAAGTTTTCTCAACCTGATCACCAATCTGTTATTCACACACTTTCGTACACTTTCTTTCTGTCCTTCCCATTTTCCCAGTTAATTTCTTGGGGTTGGGGCAGTGTGTTAGTCTCCATCTGTACTAAA
>DWHU01001509.1:0-12304 GCA_018247975.1 Parides photinus | reverse complement strand
GTGTAGGACTGCGTTACAAACTAGGCTAATATAACTTGTTGATAAATCATTATCATGGTCTTGCCCATATCCTAAATTATTTAGGGGCTGGCGCAGTATGTTAGTCCTCATTTGTACTTGACAATACAGCTAAGGTTTTGAAAATGGTTTTTGCAGCTGGCTGCCTGTCCGACGCTAGCCGTCCTTAGGAATGTCAGTGATATTTAATTGCTTAAAACGCACATAATTCTGAAAAATCATATGTGCACCAGGCTCGCTCCCACGACCACTGAATCGGAAGCCAAGGTCCTTAATCTCTCAGGTTTTTCAAGTTCAAGGTCCCTAACCTTTCACGGCTCCATTTTGATAAATTGTAAAGTAATATTACTAAAAGCAAAATTAATTGTTAAGACAAATCCGTAATGTTTTAAGTTATTTATTTCTGTTGGCGTTATAACAGGTTACAAGAAATAGAGATGCAAATCTGTGGAGGCAGCTCTTTGAGCTCCCAAGAAGAAAATGAGCGCAACCGCGAGAGCATCATTTAACGGCGCGCCTCCGCAGCCTCGCGCGTGTCGCGACCTCTCCGCGCGCTCTCATCTTTGCCTGTGCCTCGCCTCTCCGAGGTGTACTGACCCTCGGCGTTAAAGGACTCAGAGGCGGGCAGGATGCCGCCGTGATAGCAGCGCAGCACCCGTAGTGTTAATCGTCAACCGGAACCAAAGTTGTGAACGCTCGATTGACTAATGAAGTGTTTTTACGATGATTTAATTATATTAAAGTATATATTAAAATACGAATTAACTTTATCAAAATTTATATACACGTACTTAGTATATACGACTCGCTAATAAATGTCGAGTGTTCGTGGAGTGAGATTTTGCCCAGACAATATTATCTTTAAATCTTATATCGTTTAAGTACATCGAGAAGTGTCGGGTGGGTGGGTGCGTTTGGGCGGGCTCGTGTGCGCCTGCGCAGGCTCCGTTTGTTCATTACGCGTGTGCATGAGCACACCACTATATCTCCTACATTTTTACATAAAATTATTATTGTAAATAACTCGTGCGTCTGTGTAAAAGGATGGACTTTTCATCGATTGTAACGGTTAATTTACTGTGCATTGAAGTAAATTGGAATTACTAGTAAATGTTTCTGTTGTGTTATTTATTCGCGATAGTTTTACTATGTTGTGCGTAACGGTTGTAGTTATATACACGGAATCTTACGAGCCGTCTTAATTGTATTCAAAAACTATATAATAATGTGCCAAATGATTATGCCAAAGATAAGTATTGAGATTTTCTTTGTTCGTTCGTCCCATTTATGCCAAAATGATCGAGTCCTCTGAACTAATTCCGAATAAAGGATTCCAAACTTAATTTCTCGTTTTACATTGAAGTCAATAGCGATTGTATTCAAAAATATCTTTTGCTTTGTAGCTTACAAACATGTTTATTGATTTTAATTTAATTTGGCTTTTAATGTACTAACATCATTATTATGTCCTATTCTCTACCAGTTTCACACCGATTAGTGCAGAGGATAATACAATCTTTAATAAATCCTGAATTATTAACCACATTTTGGCATAACTGAGAACATTTGTGTTTAGATACACATGGTCAGGTAATTTCCTATCCATCAAATTTGAGCTTTAATTATAGTTAAATCCTAGAAGACTTCAGAATATTAATTCCGATCTTTGTAAATGATCACTGATCCTCCCCACGGTTATAATCACATCAAGTTAGTAATTAGGTAGAACTTTCTTTACTAATTTGAATACGTTATATCTTTGTATATTCCTAAAATAAAACGTTAGTACTTTGGGAATCAGTTATTTTGATAAATGAAACGACCATAGTAAGTTGTAATTTGTTATATAAAATGGATTATTATTATCTCTACATAATAAGAAAGGTAGCTTAAAACTGATAGGTGAGAACATCAGTTTGGTAATTTAAATGACAAACCAATACTGCCAAATAATGTTTAAGTAGATAAAGGTGTTTTAATATAAAAAGAAACATTAATCAAATAACTGGTGAGTGTTTTGTACTTAAATTCTTTGTAAATTAAAAATTGTTTGTTTGTCTTGTTATTAATCATTATCGCAAATAAGTAATTTTTATTGTTAAAGCTTTTTGAAGATGTTCGTTTGATCCCTTCTTTTGAATATTTACTTACAAGGTCTGTTTAAATGATTATAAAAATTGAACCAAAATGTAAGAACGAATAAACTAATCTAATACTAAGTGAATTGTAAATACTGTCTATGATACGTATTAATAAGCTAAAGTTTTTCAATGAACCATTTTTTATGTGCCACAAGTGACCCGACGGGACATGTACGAGGGTTAGGATCGAAATTATGACGGCGGTCTTTTTTTTGTTTTCATTAAACTAATCGTTTTCGAACGGTTTATCAAACTGACATGATGACGAAAGCGTACCCAGATTGATATATATCAATACGATAAGTTAAATTATTGTACATTTTCAGTAAACGTTCAATCAATAAGCTTTATTTCTTTCGACGCCCAATAAATATAATAGATAGGGGAAACAATTTTTATCTGTAAATAAAAATTTATTTATTGTTACATATTCCATAAATTTTTCTTCTTACATATTTCTCGATTATAAATTGGTAAGAGACGTGCATACTGCAATTAAATATAATTAAACGAAAACGCAAAGGCTTTTTATCTAATCGCTGTCTAGGTATGATTCTTTGGGATACGTGTGGCAGGCAGCTGGCATTTCCTGCTCGTGGCAGGTGACCAAAACTATAAGTAAAATCATTTTTTTGCCGTACACAACGAGTCATTCTCTCGTTATCTACTATGTAAGAAGTTTTCAGGACGCGGTCGGCGGAGGGTTTGGAAGGAGAATGTATTTCAGAAGATCTCTTTGAAGGAGGATTGCGAGTAAATTCGTAACTCAAATATGTATCGCACATGATTAATTTTATTGTTAATAAAAAGATTACGATAATCGAGAGAATGTTTTTAATTTATAACCTCAAAATGCATCATTTTATCATCACTTTGTTACTTGATGATTTCTGTTGATGGAGACCATCTAGGTAGAAACTACTGTCAAACAGTATTGTACAAACATTACTTCATTCCTGTTTGAAAGGTGTTGTAGCTAGTGAAATTTCTGGAGTAACGAGATTTAATATTAAATGTCTCAAGACTACGAATATAGTATAGCGCCTAACTATCGAAATGTTATTACATTCACATAAGGCGAACATCTCGCCCGTTTCGTTGCTTTGTAAACTAAAAAAATCATCATCAATCCACAGCCTCGACGACTTGTAGTAAAATTTTAATTATGCTAAAATAATATTGAGTATTTTCGATATCTTATATTTTGTAAAAGTACCACAGTAAAATCAGCGAAAACTTGTTTCTCAATCTCCGACCTCATCGTCACTTATCATATAAAGTTAATAACCAATTTAAGTCTAATTTCAATGAAAAAAAATTAGTAATAAAACCCATATACACATTTCGTAACGTTTTGCTTAATGTTTTGGTTCAGGTTCCTAAAAAACATTGGTTTTAATGCGTTCGTTCATTTCGGGTTTGCAAAAGCTTAGATCAACACTAATGGATTTACTTTTTTCATGAATCATTAAAACTTTTAACGTAATAATGGCTTTACGATGTAACACTTTTTTAAGTCTAAGTAAATTATTTAAACCAAGTGGATATTTCTTAGTATTAATCGAAGGATGATATTTTGTACAAAAACCAACTTTAATGAAATGAAAACTCTCTTTAAAGTATTTAACAATGCCTTTACAAAACAATATTACTGATGAAGGCTTTTATTACATTATAATACAGTTCGTCGTTATTTAGCAAAATAATACGCAATTTTTTTTAAATAACTGTGTCTGTTGTTTTTATTTATTGTTTGTACTTTGTGGTTATTTCACTGGCAGTAGATTGCTGGATACCGTTAAGGTAGGTATTACAGCAGCTCCTATTTCTGCCTCGAAACAGTAATATGTATAAGTTACTGTGTCCCTGTATGAAGAGTGTTGTGGCTAGTGAAGTTACAGAACTTACAGAACGAGACTTAACATTGTTTGTCTCTATGGTGCTGTGTATTATCCTAACCAGCGCCACGTTGATATCACTTAAGACGAGATGTACTTCACGCTATACTGAAGTTTTGTCGTTAAAAAAACATTTAAATAATAATTATTAATAAACATATTTCCGATTATAAATAATATTCATATATTTATCCTTAATGTCTCATTAAACTCATACTTTATCGATTTCAGTTGTAAATATTTAATGCCTTCTAAAATTTATTCCAACAAACATTCTTTATATTTTTTAAAAAATCTACAGGCCAAGAAAGTCCTTGAGTAATGATTAGAAACACATTAATGTAACTATTATACTTATCGTGCAATGTTTAAAGAAATTTAATAAAAAAGAATTATGTATAAGTTTAAAAAAGTATGGGTATAAACGATTATCTGTCGATGATCACTAAAGTTGTTACGATGTAGCAATTTTTTCTTTTTTTTATTGGTTAACTCTTTATTGCCGCCGACTTTTTAAAAGCTCTCTGCCAGAAAAAACATGATGGAAATCCTTTTTTATCTTTTCAGAACCTTTTTTTAAGTTCGACTATACAATATTATTTACTTGTTGAAAAATTATATTTGCCATACCGTGCCAGTATATTGTATATATGCTAAAGACAAGATGTTTTTAATCATAAACTAAATAATTACTTGGTCTCAGCCATAAAGTTATCAAAAGTTGTGTTATTTACTGATTTTATACGGCATAAGCTTTTAAACAATGTGTCTTATGATATACCGTGTAAGTGAAATAAAGTTAAGTAATTTAGACGATGTCTTCAAGCAATATGAATTATGCACAACATATGCTTCTAATCGTGATAGCTGAGTGGTTATGGATCTCGGCCTCCGAATTGGGGGTCGCGGGTTCGAATCCAGGCGCACCAGGTGACTTTTCGAGTTACGTGCGGTTTAAGAAATTAAATATCACTGGCATTCCCAAGTAGGGTTAGCGTCAGGTAGGCGGCCAGCTGGAAAAACCATTGCCAAAACCTTAGCTGTGTGTTTAGCACAGATGAGCACTGACACTGCGCCAATCCCAAAAAAATACCTGGGAAAATGGATGACACTATAAAAATACTTTTGACAAAAACAGCATGTGTTTTCATAATTTTTTTTAAAGCTTCCGTTCATATACGCTTGTTTGGATATGAAGGAACCAAAGTCAATTCCAAATACAATATATTTTGAAACTTGCTACGGATAGTTCGGTAGCATCTATGGAACCCGCCTGCTCTACCACTATATTCATATTTGTAAATCTATATATAATCGAGCACACTGCACTATAGGACTTCACTGAAAAAACGAATTTAAATTTTAGTCCTATGTAACAAAGAATAATATATGTAAAACGATAAGATTTTCTTATAAAAAATTAGTATTTAATGCAGTAAAACTAGTAGAAGGTTTGTGTTGCGTCTAAGCAGTTAAAACTGCGAAGTCCTACTGCTATCTCCAAATAGTATTGTAAATACATTACAGTGTTTCGGTTTAAAGAGTTTGTAGTTAGCGAAATTACAAAGATAATGAAACAAAATCATAAGTTTCCAAGCGGCGATCACAATGTTATGTAGTGTATATCTTTCTAATTAATGCTACGTTGTTATGGACGGGCGCTATATTTATCATCAGCTGAACGCCTCGCTCTGTTTTATCGTTTTGTAGAATAAAAATTGAACTTTAATATTCATCATTCTGTAACGAGCACCGTCAATTTTTACCCGCCCAAAATCCTCACAGATCTCGTACAAATAACCCTTCCGCGGCATTAATAAAAAAGTATGGAAATCAGGTACAAATGCCGGGCACGGATTTGATATAAGCACGGAATAAAATATTAAAAGGGTGACGTCACTTGACCCGAAAGAGCCTTTTTTGCTCAGTTCTTTTTTACAATTTTTCAGGCACTCTTATGTAAACATTTTTTCAAGATTGAATGTAAATATTTTGAGTTGATCCTTCGCCTTTTTTTGGTTTAATTGTACGTTCTATATTTGTTGAAACAGGTCGGATGATAACAAACTGCACTTTTATAATTTACAACAGTGGACTTATAATGTTTATTATTTTGTACTCTTGCTATTTCAAAAAGTACAAATGTCAGATTTATTGTTTAACAGTAATATTCGAACATTCAGCCTCGGGAGATTGAGGCGATATTGAAGATGATACATGATATAAGTAATATTTGGTTACCTCGATCTTTTTACTAAATCAATTAGATATTGACTACCTAAAAGCTATGTTAAACAACACATAAACACGCAATAAATGTATGTACATATTAATTTTATTTTTATTTATTTATATTCTTTATTGCGTAACTAAAACTAGTTTACAAAGACCAGTAGACATTCTCTACCAGTCAAACTGAGATGTGAAGCGATGCTGTGGTAGGTAAACGGAGAATTAAAATAATACTAAATACATACATATACAAATTCATATATCTTAGTATATACAAATATAAAAATACATACATACAAAAATAAATAAAGACATACATTAATCAAACCATACATATACGTGTATATGACAAAGAGGATAATTATTGATCTTGTCGTCACAAGGCATCGGTCATTGATAACTGTCGTTTATTTGTCGCTACGACTTCAAATACTCATACGCAGCTTATTTTACTCTTTTTTAACTCCATGTACTTTTGGTAGATGGCTTGAACATTAATAAGAGTTTTCCTACCTATATATATATACACATAGATAAATAAATTCGTACACATATTCATATATACATAAAATGCAAAACGAGGCTAAATCTTGTGAGCGCAGATAAACACCTTACAACATTATTTAAAAAACTTTCTTTCTTTGGAGCTCTTACTTACATATGTGCACAATAGCATAAGTAAAGCATGTACATAATTTAACAGTAGGTGACAGAAATAACATAGAAGATGTAAATAGTGAATTTACAAATGATAAACTTAAAATTTTTGTGATTATGAAAAAAAGCAGATTTGTTACGAATTTAATACCTAAGAAAACTAATTTATTCGTGTTATCGGATATCTGTAATTGTAATATTTAAAATAAAATAATGATTAGTTGTTGATGAGTTTATGTGTGTATACATTTGTATAATTTCATTTGCGATATTTTGATAGCGGAACTAGAATTCGTTTCAAGCACGCAACAAGAGCCGGCGAAGTTGTGGCATCGGGCGACGTCACTAATTAATTAAAGGTCCGCGCGGCGCGAGCTTACAACTGAGCTTTTAATGCTAAGAGTAAGGAATCGGAATGAAGATAAACAGCGAGAAATTACAAGAAACATCTTATTAAAATATTATTGCTATCTTTCTTACGACTACTTTTCTGTGAATGAAAATAAAACGATCGAATGTTCACAATTATTCACAATGTATATAAAAATAAACAGATAATCAACGTCGTTAACACTTATTGATTAAATTACAATCTCACTTAATATTCCATTTGCAGGGACTTGGGATCTTCTCTTATAATGAGAGACCTGTGGCCTTTTATCCACCATGCTAGCCAAGTGTGAGTTGGCGGATTACACTTATACACAAAAGCTGTTTGATAGAACATGTAGGTGGTCTCATACGTTTTCCTTCACCCGATGTTTCACTTTACCTACACTTATTGATTATAATGTACTAATTGATTTAATTAATAATAACAAAATGAACTAGTAAAAATCACATAGCTAGGAGTGATAATAAAGCTTTACTGCTACTGATTTTTTTGTACATATTATTTACGTAACGCTGCGTAACGGTCCAATTCGTTTCGGTACAAGTTCGGAGCTTTAAATAAAGTGATTATGGTTTAATTAACGCTGTTTGAGATCAAAATGCATATCTTAGAGGGTGTGTAAATATATAGTTTGTGTATAGAGTAGTAATAGGAAGATAAATGAATTGAGAATTCAATACATGCTAATTAACATGAAAGTAAAGTCAAGACATGCTTTCTTTCCGCTTCAAGAGCTAGATAACGATTGGTACCTTGGATATATTTGAATTGATTTAAAAATCATATTTGACAGATGATACATAATGATGTGTTCTTAAATACACGTTTACAGCAACAGCTTTATAACCTTTAGCTCGGAGACAGGAAGTAGAGGCTGCCGTAATGGAAATGTTTTTAAAACCCGCCGGCGAATAATAGCCGGCCGTAAAAGCGAGAAGTGGAAGTTGTTCAATGTACTCGCTACATTTTTAATTTTAAATTTGTTGACTTAAACGAGAATCTCATCAAATATTTCTTTTTTTATGTAATCATTAAAAACGACTGCGAAGTATAACTTGTGTTTTCATGTTCATTTCTTAAGCTTTAGTGTTAACTTAACAGTTTATATCGATTGAAATCTAAGACTTACATTATTACAAGTTATGGTTTTTGGTTTGTAAACTTACTTATGCATTCGGTACTTAAAAAATACAGTAAAGTGACATTTTAATGTATTATCTTTAAGATATCTATTAACTTTTCTGCCAAATGTACATGTATTAATAAATTACAAAAGTTATACAAAATATTTGTCTTATATAATTTTGTTCCCAATTAACCAAATATCTTAACATATTCAGATATCTGTAATTTTTTTGAATAACTTGTACATTTATTACTAAATGATGATATTGGAAAGAAGTGGCTTTAATTACTCATATTTAAATCGACTGATTACTACAATTTTACATACGTGTTGGATAAATAGTCAAAAACATTCAATCGATATTGTCGATATGAAAATACATTACATGGAAATCGTATTAAATATAATTAAACGGGGAGTGAATTAATAATTCCCTGTAAATTTCATGAGCATGTTTTTGAAAGGCAAATGTAAAAAGTTTTTGTTGAAAAAATGTGCTCTTACTTAATGGTATAAAGCCCTGCGGCATTCATATAAAAAGCAGTACGGCTATGGTATTAAAAAAAATATGTTTTACAAAAATCCATATTATTCAGTTTTATAACATTTTATATGGAGGGATTTAATAGACAGAAATGTTTATCTCTGGTATTAATCTAGTGATATATAATTATACGTAATTGATCTACAGTACGGATAATTGTATAATAGATATCCTATTACCTACCAAACTTGAGATATATGCGTCGAGATGTAATCGTAGTATCATGTAGTTGTAATTAGTCTTAGTTCTCCTCTACTCAACACATACTGTATTATGTGTGCTCAATGTTTTAAAGACATGCTTTCATTATATAGCATATTGTTTTATATCGAAGTAAATGTATAAAGCCATAAGTAATTGAAAGTGCAAACTTATCTGTTATTAAGGTATTGTCGAGCGGCATGATTAATAGTCTCTCTTACACACGCTATTATAAATATATTAAATAAAATACATCCGATTGTACGTCCTTCAATGGTTTTAAAATCAACTAAAATCTTATGAAAAGGATGGAATCCTTGAATCTCTAGTATTGCAGTCCTCAACAGACCGCTTAAGCGCTGTAAAGTCCAGCTTACTTCACTATTGTATTGCATCGGAAAAGCTAAGTGCGCTTCCGTTTCACTACCTTTTACATAAATACATTTACCTCACAGGTATGTAAAATGTCACTCTTTACTTTTATTTAAAATTAGCCTTAATAGTTTAAATAATACTATTTGTGTGAATTCAATATTTAAGTTGTTCAATGTTGTGTAATGCGTAAGACGCATACTACTTTTATACAGTAATATTTACGATTATTTATTATATGAGAAAATATTCACTAAATACTTTGTCATCAATATATATATTTGTGGTGTAAAGATTTACAAATAAATTAACATAAACTGATCTGTTTTAGTAGAGAAGGTGTCCGTTTTCTTTTTAGTCAAAGTTTAAGTTCAAGCTTTTTTGCTCGGCCACGTTAAATCAACTTAAGTTGCAACATGAACAGAATTTTGGCACACTGAAAGGAAAGTAGCTGCCAAAGTGAATAGACACTACTTGGGAGGCTACCAGAACAAAGGAATACTCAGTTCCAGTATTAATAACGCATTACAGAAACAGTTAGTAATTATAACTTAAACACAGCCAATGTTAAATGTTTAAGAAAGTTAGCTAAAATTTAATCAAGACTTACATAGGAAAGTAGAGTAGTAGTTCAATACGGGTATTTACTTTAAAATTTACTAAGGGTTATATGTATTCAGTCCGTTTTTGAATATTAAATTTATGTATGTTGTTCGTATTCCGATTTTCCCGCTCTTGGGCGGTAGTGACATTTGCTCATTTGCTCGTCCAATGAGCGTCCGGCATTTTAGCGCGATGACAGTAGTGATGTCGCTGCACCGGAAGAAACCGAATCGAGTTACGCGCGCTCCGCTGTTTTTGTAAATAATTATAGAAAATTTATCTCTCCATTATACACCGTGTGTGTATATTACATTTATTAAATTATACAAGGTGTAATCTAGTAGCCAGCATCCGTTAATTCACGTCAGACCACTACCACCGTAAGGACGTTCTAAAGCAGCGATCGTATAACTTTTTTAATTATTACTCCAAAATATTTTCGAGTAAGTTGATATTACCCCATGGCGAAGAGCAAAAAAAAAAGAACAGAGAACCTGAGAAAATACTTTTACCCACAAAAGTTTAATTTATACCCCCAAACATATAATTTTTACCCCATTTGGGGTAATTTACCCCGGTTTCTCCCACCGCAGTTCTGAAGGAAAGTAAGCGAGTCTTTTGTTGCTGTTCGTTGGAGTTTTTCTATCTATCTACGTCACATTCATATATTTTTATAACATGTGATACAAGTCCACCGTGTATTCGTAACACACTCTTTGCTCCCACATACATTTTATATCTTATCCTAATCCTTTCTTATTTATTTCCTAAGCTCGATGGGAAGTCAAATGCGATATCGTTTATTTAAACCTCGACAATTATTTGTTCTAAAACTCCTTATAAAATTAGAATGAAAATTTGCTAAGCCGTAGTATAACTTTTTTGTAACGGCTTTAACTTTAAGTATATTTTCAGAATTACCATTCACACATACTTAAACAACTCCAGCCAACGTTCGATATTATATAGGTCAAAATGAAAAATAGAAATTGTAATTAGAGTAATTAAAAACGCACGCTCGGCTTAGTAACTTCACAACACGGAACAAATATAACCATAACAAGAAATTGGTATCGCAATGGTCAGCTTATTTTTTACAAAGCTTAATTTTTTCATGCAGGAGGAGAAATATTTTAAAGAGGCTACTGTGAGGATGTTAGTTCATTAGGTATATAAAATTACTAAACTTCAATGGCCTTTTTTTAACTCGTGTTCAGGAAGGGTAAGATTCTTCTTGACATTCTCGTTGTGGTATGACGAGTATAAAACCACTTTACTTATGTCGTTACATCAATAACTATGACCTGTTCTTACTAATGGACTGTTTTAAAAAACACTTGAACATATACTACTACATATGAATCGGTAAAATTTTTCAATATAATCTGTTCACAATAGACGGAACATGACGTAATATGGTCTATATATGTAAAAAATATTAAAATGTATATTTTTAAAGATTTTTCTAAAGAAAATATGCTCAGACAGAATCTAACTTATAAAAAAGCTCTCAATATACACAATATCTAGTTGGAAAACCATACATGTTTATACAGAAAAAATCATATTTAATTGACTGATAGTTGTATACATACAAAGAATGTATGAAAAAATATTTAAAAATGGTTAACAATATGTTAATTTTAGTTCCGGGATAGGTAGTTTAATAAATTATTCAAATTGTTCTTGTATTTTTCATTTACTTTCATCAATGAATAAACAAGACCAATTATAAATGTTAATACTGTGTACCTCTACAATTGAACACGAATTAGTAACATTACATTAGTATATGCTCTATTTATATATGCAACTTTTATATTCTTCTTCAAATTATGTATATGAAGTGACGAAGAGGTTAAACCCTCTTAAGGGTAGAGGGTAAAATCTATTTTCCAATATTTTTATAGTAATATGATGAAATAGCTATACAGACACTGAGTTTTGATATATATTTGACACAAGACACAAAACTACATTTCTTTACTATAACACTGTCAAGTATCCATCTATATCATGTAAATAATACCATCAAAAATGATAATATGTAAGATGCCAATTAATCAATTATTATACAGTAGACACAATAATAAGATTAACATATATTGCTCTATACTT
>DWHU01001508.1:0-12309 GCA_018247975.1 Parides photinus | reverse complement strand
TGGTGCGGGACCTGGATTCGAACCCACGACCCCCGATTCGGAGGCCGAGGTCCGTAACCACTAGGCTATCACGGCTGCTTGCCGTGATTTACTCTTCTTTATATATGTATATCATAAAAATTAATTAGTATAATATACATATATAAAGAAGAGTAAACAATGATAGCTGTTCTTGTGATTAATAAATTTTGACTGAAACCATTTAAATGAAACTCTTATTCATTTCCATATATCATTCCCGTGGCCTTTACATAAATATTAATATAGTCATCCAATTTCGAACGTAGAACTTATCTCGGTTTCCTTTTGTATCGGAACTAAGACCCACGACTTTATAGATTTAATAAAAGTTGATCTACTTAAAGGTTTGGGGATCCCAAAGTTGTAAAGTCACAATGAGATTGTACATCTTTGTACGAGAAACCCGCGATTCGAGCTACTAACCCTCCTCTTACTAACCATAGACAGTATCCATCGTCTTGACCACCGTTTTATAGAAGAGTAAAATTTTGTATGCGTACTAAAACGAAACACGTTTTATTAATAATTAAATTATTAGTTGTTCTTGAAGACAGACTCATTTTTTTTAATTTCGTGCCTCCAATATAGCAATTTTTTTATGTGGTAGATAATCTTTTGTCCAGCACACCGCAAGTCTTTGTTTTTTTGTAGCCAACAGCAAGAGTTGGAAAACGAGGAAACAGTTTACCTGATGTCGTATAAGGCAGTGGTGGAAAGCAGCGGCTGGAATCATACAGTACCAACTTCTTGGAACACTTGTCGTGGTACATTTTTTAAAGAATGCAAAGAGTTACAACATCTTTTAACAGAGCCAGTGGGTCCAAGACGTTTGGAAATTTTTTGGTTGTCCACGATTCGAAATGGTTTTTGTTGTTTGCAGTCAAAGGGGAGAAGCTGGTACTGAGGGACGCCCGCTCAGAACTCGAACTCGAACAGTATTCCACGTTGGAATGAACTTGCACCTTGTAAAGAACCAAGCGACGGTCAGGAGTGAAATACTGCCCCGCTCTATAGAGCACACCCAGCTTTTTTGAAGCCATTTTGTTTTTTTTTTCTGTAGATTAGCGCGGAATTCGACATCGCTCGATATATTAACAAAGGTATTTTCAGAGTGATTGTAATCGATAAAAGAGTTCTTTTGTTGGTACACGTGTGTCTTACTAATGTTTTTTTTAGGATTGATTAATATAGTTCTTGATAGGATTATTAAAAAAAAAAACTAGCCAGACACCACACCAGCGCTGCTGTGTTAGGGCTGACATAATATGACAGGCTGAGTATAGTGGACAAGCACACTTTAACCTCTTCGACCTTATTGTCATATAATCTCAGGTAACATTGAAAAGACAAAATAAAATGTTTATTTAAGTAAACACATTAAGTTGCATGCTAGTCAATTAACCAAATTACTCGCTTTTTAGAAATCAATCAGTGAACATGCCTACTCTTAACCAAATATAGTATTTGATTGATATGAATATCAAAACTACGTGGATAAGACATTTGGATGTCGACAATAAATATCAAAACCCCCATTGAATACTTTTACATGTGTATAGGTTTACTTAATATATTGTTAACTATCCTAGTTCAATAGGCCCGAGTAATGTGCACTTAAAAGATAATTGCGTTCATGGCGACAGAGAACGCCAATTGCTGTATAATTATTTGATTACTAGTGGACAGTAGCCGCTCACAGGGACCACTTTGCCCCCGAGATATTATCATTATAACATTCACTCCCCGCTAACAACGCTTTCCATTGAATTAATTGTATATCATTTATAATGTTTCCTTTTAAAATACTATGCAAGAAAAAGCAAAAATCCAGTCACACCTGAAAAAATTATATCCACTGACACATAACTACACTCTTTGTAAGAATAGTAGCGATCTTTTCAGATTATAATATCTTTTATTAGTGTAAATAGCGTTTTTTATACTATCCGACTAATCTACACACTTTACCAGTAGTAATTTATCGCCTCCTTTTGTCGAAGGTCATTTTTATGACACATAAAAATCAGGGTTCTATATAGCACACGAACCACGTAATTATAATTTTTTATGCAAATGTCAAACAAAACCTTTGACTGTAGCTATTTCTTCTTCTTATTCGTTACACTCTTGACAGAGTGTTGGAGGAGCTCGTTGGTTGAGAGTTGATGACTATTATTATTATTGACTGATACAATTATCATATTATAAATCACTTGATCGTAAAGGCACAAAGACTTACATTTTAACACAATGATTCAGTTATAAAATATAAATTTCTTGAAACTTGATTGAACAGTTGACAACATTTTATACATATATTATTAAATACGTGTTTAAGTTTACTTTAGTTAAATATATGTTTTGTCTGTTGTATACGTAGACGTATACCGTAATTGAATGTACGTGCAATACGTCAGTAATTATCTTTAACCACAAACGCTATTATATGATGGACAAAGACAAGGTTATTATTCTACAAGGTAACAGTGGCATGTTTTGCGAGATTATGCAAAAACATTCACCATGTTATATGTATGTATGATAAAATATGCATGCGTATTTACCTAACTATCTATGATGAATTACAGATCGTTATCATAGTTGTGTCCTAATTCATGCTTAGACAATATTGTATTTAATAACTAACACAAATTACCTAAACACACACGTTTTCAAATGCAAAATGCGGAGCCTTATAGAAAACGAATACCAATGTAATTTTTTTAAAAAAAATAATTATATGATCATTTACTTTAAAGAATACATTTTGTTTTTCTGTTATAAAAATACTTATACAAGACAGCAATAAATACCAAAAGTGTAAGAATACATTACTTTTCTGGAAATAAATTGATTGCAACCTGAATAATAAAAATCAAGTGTTTTAATTTGTCATGAAATGTAAAAATGTTATTGATAAAACCCTCTTTTAAGTTCCTATTTTTCATTTACTTGCTTTCATAGGTCTGTTTATAGAAATGTATGGTATGTATGGTATTACACAAATAATTTTTTTTTTTAAACACTAAATTATTTATTTTTAATATTCTATGCTTGTCAGTTTTGCGTTTCCAAAATTTCGCTTTTAACTTATCAGTGAAAAAGAGAAAACAATCTTTTTACAATATTTTTCTAAAATTAAAATCTCTTAAACATATTTCGGGATAACTCGAGTGATACTTTTCCATGAAGCTCACCGTAAAGACTTTAACTTGAACTTGTGTTTAACTCTACCCTAAAGTTAAGCAGTTAACGGTCAAGTTCAAACGCCACGTGCTCGGGGCCTGAATTTTTAAGTACTTAACAATGAAATAAAACATAGTTGGATAACGTTTAACAGCTATATAATGTATATTCTCAAAATGACGCTTGTGAAATATTAACTTGGTTAAAATAAATTTCTTCTTAAACTTCTTAAATTTCTTCAGTTTTAACCCATTCCTTTGCACGTGAAAATAAATTGCAACAAGATGGTCGGTTACTTTTATTTAATTCCTACTTCATAGATAGGAGTTACTAGTCATATATGTATACTGCATTTTCGGTTTCATTTCCATTTACAATTGCCCATGCACTTCTAACTTTATAATAGTGACCTAGCCATCGACAACAGTTAAATGTTTGCGTGTTTGCTATTCTTGAAAATGATCAAGAGCTGCGGCAGCTTTTTAAGGAGATACGCGGTCAAATGCTCTTAATACAGAAAGAAATTGACCGGTTTTGGTGAATAATATTCGTATGAATGAAGAAAAGACATACCTCTAGGTATAGCTGTCAATAAGCTTAAAACTAACATTTCATAACAAGCACTCTCTTTTCATTCTGTTTTAAAAAACAACGACTTCGTTATTTTAATGAAAGTACATCGGCTACATTCAAGTGCGAAGCTAGAATATGAATCATGCAGGTCAAATCTTCGCCAAAGCGATGTAACTATGTGACAGTAAAAAACAATTAGCCTTGAGTCAATAATATAATGTTTAAAACTGTTCTAGAATTGATTTTAATTTGGCGTAGCATATTTTCTTATTGACTAAAGTTAATTATCAGTACTCGTTTTCACTTAACTTTTGCCTATACTAACTTTGTATCGTTACCTGACTTTTATTTAAGTAATGAACGCTAAGTTGTTTGAAGAGTATAAAATATACTAATATTTAAATGTCATAGATGTATAATAAAAATATAGATAAGTAATGAAACGGTGAAATTAATATAAGAAAACAACTTCGTTATTAATATTGAAAAAAAATTAAACTGTAACTTGAAAGTTCATATAAAAATTATGAAATCAGATTTTTATAATATGGTTAAAAACGAAAGGGCATTAATAAATGGGAATTATTATATTGTTTTAAAAAATAGTTAGTGTTTTTACATAATTGTTGTTATAAAGTTATTGCTATATCCTTGACAATAATCTTATTATAGTATACAGTTTATCTACTCGTATAGATGATTATTAATAAATAACATTTAACCTAAATTTATTAAAGTGAAATTAGCCTTCATGATCCGTAGCAAGCTTCAGTTTACTTATTCGAGGCTTTCGCCTGACCTACAAACGAACGCACCGAAGCGAACTTGTCGTTATGATCCTTGAGACCGTAGCGTAAGGCTCTTTTCGTATTCATTCGCCCACGGGACTTGTGTCTCTTTCCACCTGAAGCTGCGTATCGGCGTACGCATGCGATTCGCCCCGTTCGACCCCTAGCAAAATGGCGGGGCCAACATGGCCGCCGAGCAGCCGCAGGATGCTCCGCGACGTCGCTCCTGTCCGAAACAACGTTAACACGATTTCCCGGCGGGCCGCACGCCTCGTCACGCACATCCGTACCAAATTCCTCGTGATCGATTCGCCCGCTCGGCAGCGGAGCGCGCCCACCGGCACCCGACCTGCGTGCAACAAGTGACGACGTTCAGGAGATAAGCGGCGCACTGAAATTACATCGTGTCGGTGATGTGATTGCGGGTTGCATACAAATATAGAACGTGCCCTTTCGCCGGGCGGCGGCGGCGGCGCGGATGAGCCGAACGACGTGTGTGTGAGACGTCGGCGCTCACGTTGCCCGCGCCGCGCGAACGTCAACAGTGTCGCGTCACGGACTATCTCCGCAAAACACAAATAACATCAACACGCTTGCCCCACCACCGGCCCGGCGTTATGAAACTGCGGCGGTTCAGTTATAAACAATGTGAGCAAATAACAGACAGTACGAAAGATCGGATCCGACAATGATTTAACATTTTTTTTTATACATAAACCGTTGGTGAATAGCGAAATAAAGATATGACGATATTACTGTATCGGGAGCGCGTAGCGCGGGACTCTGTGCGAACAGTGCAGTAGCGGCCGCGTTCGCGCGTGAGGCAATCGCGTCGCACGTGGGTTGCGAGGAAGCCGGTGCGCGTGTTGTGACTTTGTCTCGGTGCATGGGACAGTGAACTGTGCCGATGTATATGCGGGAGTGTGCGCGGCGGGCGGGTCGGGGACGAGCGCGTCGTGTTGCCCGATAGCCGCCGCAGCATGCTGACCTTTGTCTTCGCGGTGTGGTCGGCGGCGCGCGCGCTCGGCTGGTCCTGCGACCTGGTGACCACGCCCGATGCCGAAGATCCGCCTATACTACCACGGCTGCGCTCCGCAAGAGCCTCCAGCGACCTTTCCACGCTTAGTACCACTACCACTAGCTCCAGTCAGACCAGCACCGGTGACCATTCAAAAAGGTCCACGAACCGTATACAATTTTTTCGAACATCACACACTATTTTCATTAGTTTTGATTTAATACAATATTATAAAAAACATGTTTAATTATACATACCAGTAGTAAATTACCTTCAACTTATAAATAACTTCTTTTAGTACAAAAGTCAAATGGTAATGCGTAACTTATAACTATAGAAAAAAGAAACGTAAGCAAGTGAAGAATAAATAAAAGCCAATTATTTTTTATCTTTATGCGTGCAATGATGTAATGACGTTGATGATTATTGAAGGTCGTCACCACTTTGCGAACAAGTCCCTCGTCGCGATAGCGGTACGGTGCCATTACAAATTGTAAATTATTGGTACCATACCGTTGGCGTTGTTACCACTTTGGGGCCCTGGTGACATTAATGTGTTTTCTCCGATATAAACGAATACGTTAAAATTTTATATATTATAACCATTAGAAGCGTATCGTACAATTTTCAAAGCGTGCACGTAATCAATAAGTTGTAAGCATAAGCGACATGTTACAATTTTGCTGATAGGCGTTTACATTATTTATGATAAAAGCAGGATACAGAGTGCGGGTGCGGTTTATTTATAAGTGATATCATTTAATAATCATCCTTATAAGTGGTTTCGGACAATGACATGGATTGTAAAATAATTAATATAATTGTAAGTCTGAGCAATTTCTACACGTCACTCAAACGAAATAGAATTAAATTTTATAAATATTTTCAACTCAATACATGTGTTAGTAAAGGTTATAAATATGTTATTCCTTATACTCGGTAAAAGTTTTTTTCAGAGGTAACTTTTACTTAAACGAAATACATACAAATAACTATTTGAAGCAGCTTGATGCCATTTCTTTCACACCATTACCATGAGGCCAAAAAATAATTATATGATCATTTACTTTAAAGAATACATTTTGTTTTTCTGTTATAAAAATACTTATACAAGACAGCAATAAATACCAAAAGTGTAAGAATACATTACTTTTCTGGAAATAAATTGATTGCAACCTGAATAATAAAAATCAAGTGTTTTAATTTGTCATGAAATGTAAAAATGTTATTGATAAAACCCTCTTTTAAGTTCCTATTTTTCATTTACTTGCTTTCATAGGTCTGTTTATAGAAATGTATGGTATGTATGGTATTACACAAATAATTTTTTTTTTTAAACACTAAATTATTTATTTTTAATATTCTATGCTTGTCAGTTTTGCGTTTCCAAAATTTCGCTTTTAACTTATCAGTGAAAAAGAGAAAACAATCTTTTTACAATATTTTTCTAAAATTAAAATCTCTTAAACATATTTCGGGATAACTCGAGTGATACTTTTCCATGAAGCTCACCGTAAAGACTTTAACTTGAACTTGTGTTTAACTCTACCCTAAAGTTAAGCAGTTAACGGTCAAGTTCAAACGCCACGTGCTCGGGGCCTGAATTTTTAAGTACTTAACAATGAAATAAAACATAGTTGGATAACGTTTAACAGCTATATAATGTATATTCTCAAAATGACGCTTGTGAAATATTAACTTGGTTAAAATAAATTTCTTCTTAAACTTCTTAAATTTCTTCAGTTTTAACCCATTCCTTTGCACGTGAAAATAAATTGCAACAAGATGGTCGGTTACTTTTATTTAATTCCTACTTCATAGATAGGAGTTACTAGTCATATATGTATACTGCATTTTCGGTTTCATTTCCATTTACAATTGCCCATGCACTTCTAACTTTATAATAGTGACCTAGCCATCGACAACAGTTAAATGTTTGCGTGTTTGCTATTCTTGAAAATGATCAAGAGCTGCGGCAGCTTTTTAAGGAGATACGCGGTCAAATGCTCTTAATACAGAAAGAAATTGACCGGTTTTGGTGAATAATATTCGTATGAATGAAGAAAAGACATACCTCTAGGTATAGCTGTCAATAAGCTTAAAACTAACATTTCATAACAAGCACTCTCTTTTCATTCTGTTTTAAAAAACAACGACTTCGTTATTTTAATGAAAGTACATCGGCTACATTCAAGTGCGAAGCTAGAATATGAATCATGCAGGTCAAATCTTCGCCAAAGCGATGTAACTATGTGACAGTAAAAAACAATTAGCCTTGAGTCAATAATATAATGTTTAAAACTGTTCTAGAATTGATTTTAATTTGGCGTAGCATATTTTCTTATTGACTAAAGTTAATTATCAGTACTCGTTTTCACTTAACTTTTGCCTATACTAACTTTGTATCGTTACCTGACTTTTATTTAAGTAATGAACGCTAAGTTGTTTGAAGAGTATAAAATATACTAATATTTAAATGTCATAGATGTATAATAAAAATATAGATAAGTAATGAAACGGTGAAATTAATATAAGAAAACAACTTCGTTATTAATATTGAAAAAAAATTAAACTGTAACTTGAAAGTTCATATAAAAATTATGAAATCAGATTTTTATAATATGGTTAAAAACGAAAGGGCATTAATAAATGGGAATTATTATATTGTTTTAAAAAATAGTTAGTGTTTTTACATAATTGTTGTTATAAAGTTATTGCTATATCCTTGACAATAATCTTATTATAGTATACAGTTTATCTACTCGTATAGATGATTATTAATAAATAACATTTAACCTAAATTTATTAAAGTGAAATTAGCCTTCATGATCCGTAGCAAGCTTCAGTTTACTTATTCGAGGCTTTCGCCTGACCTACAAACGAACGCACCGAAGCGAACTTGTCGTTATGATCCTTGAGACCGTAGCGTAAGGCTCTTTTCGTATTCATTCGCCCACGGGACTTGTGTCTCTTTCCACCTGAAGCTGCGTATCGGCGTACGCATGCGATTCGCCCCGTTCGACCCCTAGCAAAATGGCGGGGCCAACATGGCCGCCGAGCAGCCGCAGGATGCTCCGCGACGTCGCTCCTGTCCGAAACAACGTTAACACGATTTCCCGGCGGGCCGCACGCCTCGTCACGCACATCCGTACCAAATTCCTCGTGATCGATTCGCCCGCTCGGCAGCGGAGCGCGCCCACCGGCACCCGACCTGCGTGCAACAAGTGACGACGTTCAGGAGATAAGCGGCGCACTGAAATTACATCGTGTCGGTGATGTGATTGCGGGTTGCATACAAATATAGAACGTGCCCTTTCGCCGGGCGGCGGCGGCGGCGCGGATGAGCCGAACGACGTGTGTGTGAGACGTCGGCGCTCACGTTGCCCGCGCCGCGCGAACGTCAACAGTGTCGCGTCACGGACTATCTCCGCAAAACACAAATAACATCAACACGCTTGCCCCACCACCGGCCCGGCGTTATGAAACTGCGGCGGTTCAGTTATAAACAATGTGAGCAAATAACAGACAGTACGAAAGATCGGATCCGACAATGATTTAACATTTTTTTTTATACATAAACCGTTGGTGAATAGCGAAATAAAGATATGACGATATTACTGTATCGGGAGCGCGTAGCGCGGGACTCTGTGCGAACAGTGCAGTAGCGGCCGCGTTCGCGCGTGAGGCAATCGCGTCGCACGTGGGTTGCGAGGAAGCCGGTGCGCGTGTTGTGACTTTGTCTCGGTGCATGGGACAGTGAACTGTGCCGATGTATATGCGGGAGTGTGCGCGGCGGGCGGGTCGGGGACGAGCGCGTCGTGTTGCCCGATAGCCGCCGCAGCATGCTGACCTTTGTCTTCGCGGTGTGGTCGGCGGCGCGCGCGCTCGGCTGGTCCTGCGACCTGGTGACCACGCCCGATGCCGAAGATCCGCCTATACTACCACGGCTGCGCTCCGCAAGAGCCTCCAGCGACCTTTCCACGCTTAGTACCACTACCACTAGCTCCAGTCAGACCAGCACCGGTGACCATTCAAAAAGGTCCACGAACCGTATACAATTTTTTCGAACATCACACACTATTTTCATTAGTTTTGATTTAATACAATATTATAAAAAACATGTTTAATTATACATACCAGTAGTAAATTACCTTCAACTTATAAATAACTTCTTTTAGTACAAAAGTCAAATGGTAATGCGTAACTTATAACTATAGAAAAAAGAAACGTAAGCAAGTGAAGAATAAATAAAAGCCAATTATTTTTTATCTTTATGCGTGCAATGATGTAATGACGTTGATGATTATTGAAGGTCGTCACCACTTTGCGAACAAGTCCCTCGTCGCGATAGCGGTACGGTGCCATTACAAATTGTAAATTATTGGTACCATACCGTTGGCGTTGTTACCACTTTGGGGCCCTGGTGACATTAATGTGTTTTCTCCGATATAAACGAATACGTTAAAATTTTATATATTATAACCATTAGAAGCGTATCGTACAATTTTCAAAGCGTGCACGTAATCAATAAGTTGTAAGCATAAGCGACATGTTACAATTTTGCTGATAGGCGTTTACATTATTTATGATAAAAGCAGGATACAGAGTGCGGGTGCGGTTTATTTATAAGTGATATCATTTAATAATCATCCTTATAAGTGGTTTCGGACAATGACATGGATTGTAAAATAATTAATATAATTGTAAGTCTGAGCAATTTCTACACGTCACTCAAACGAAATAGAATTAAATTTTATAAATATTTTCAACTCAATACATGTGTTAGTAAAGGTTATAAATATGTTATTCCTTATACTCGGTAAAAGTTTTTTTCAGAGGTAACTTTTACTTAAACGAAATACATACAAATAACTATTTGAAGCAGCTTGATGCCATTTCTTTCACACCATTACCATGAGGCCATCGATATATTTGTATACCACTTGTTGGTTGGTGTATGGATACGAATCGACTGTGCCAGATATTCCTTTCATCAGATCTTTTAGAGTGTAACGAAGTTTATATTAAGCTTTGAATAACATTTAATTAAAAGTAGTTAAAGTATTTATTTTTATTCATAGACCGTATTGAGTTGTATTTTATTTCTTAATGCTACTTAAGTAAGTTTTCGTACGAAATGATGAAAACGTAACCTAAAGTTCAGAAAGATATCAAATTCTTAGTTCTACTTTAATGAAAATGTATAAATTCATAAAAGTTTAACATCATTAAAACAAGCCTACTTTCTCTTATTCATTCTTGCAATTCTACGGAAATATAACTTTTGGTTAAGTGTGCCGAAATGATCACGTTGCTTTATTTTAAGTATCACAGATCTTTTAATCATTATTAATTTTAAATCTTAAGAAGTAAATTGATTTGTTTTATCAAAGGATAACAGGCCTCTTAATAAGTATATTACTTTATAATTTGTATTAAAAGCCTTCTTGAAGCTTTCTTAATAATATTTAGACTGTAATTTCCTTTATCAAAAAGGCAATAAAGCGGTTTCAGTTACACATAACTATAATTATGTTTTAGGATATTTTCGTAGAATATCATCTTGTTATAAAAATAAAACATGAAGAACTTTGAAACAAAGATTTCAAGCACATTTATATATATGTATTAATATAGTATTCAGTACAAATAGAAAAATTATTAGTGCAAAATTGATGCCGTATATATTTTTAACAAGTAAAAAAGTCAATATAAACATTGAATGTTTATTGCCATTAAGTTAATTAGTATTTAAGATTCATATTGTAAATTTGATATATATAAAAAATAAAGTAAAAATATAATAATTAAATGACAATGTAGACAATAGCCATTTTAAACAACTTTTTTACAATATCTTCGATGCAAGATAAAATCTTCGTAGATAAAATTTATTGTCGGTAACAAACAAAATTTCAAGTTGTTAGGTGATCAAATGATTACTTATTGAATGATAAATAGTATGTGTATTTAAATGGCAACGATTTAGTAAAATGAATGATTTAATAGGTAGTTTATTGCATCTTTATAAATACACTTAAAAATACGCCCCGGTATTAACATTGGTTTTATAATAACGATTTTTATCATTCTTCAGGCTTATTTAAATAATTCTTATATAAAACAGTTGATGAGTAAAGAAAAGATAATTTGTTACTGGTATGTACTATTTTACTTTTATGCATTCGTAAATAACATTATAGTTTCTGAATAGATTTTGAGGGATTTGTCACTAAGGTATAGTTAAATAACGAATGTTATCGAAAAAAATAAATAGAGTTTCTAATTTAAGATTTTCGTGGACACGTATAAAACTTCTAAAATTATGAACAATTTTAATTTCGGTTTGATCGCTTTCAAATGATAAAAGCTTACATTTATGAAAAATTGTTAGAGTTTACTTTTAGACATCAATAATAAAACAAAATAGAAATAATTGTAATGTTTATTATAGTTTTAAGACTTTCTTTTTAGGATTTTCTAAATTCGCGTTAGATATATTGACTTGACTTTTGTGCTCTTACACGACAAATCACACAAGTTGCATACTTAAGCATGTATGTAGGTTGAGATCTATAACCGTACCTGTAACGTAACCTTTTGCTTCTTTATGACAATGTACGTGAAACAATCACGAGTTGTTGAAATAAATTGGCAGTTAATAGCTTATTTGTTTTTAGATGTTTATTATTTAGGAACACTATAAAATATATATATATATTT
>DWHU01001507.1:0-12317 GCA_018247975.1 Parides photinus | reverse complement strand
GATTCTTGTTGAAGGTTCTCGAAAAAGATGGTAAGGTTATATAATTTTGTATTGTAGGTTTCGCTTGTGAACGGTACTGGAGGGATTTCTGAAAGGATCTAAGGAGGGTGGCGTGATGCTCTGAGGATGCGCGCAGCGGGGCGCGGGTGGCGCGGGGTTCGCTGTGACGTCACGTCCTATCTCGGCGGCCATCTTGGATTATCTCGTCGCACCTGCGGGACGCGGGGGACGCCTCCGTATCGACCCGCTCCGTTCGCATTTTTCACGGAAAACTTGATAACTTAGCCTCTACATGTACTCAAACAATATCTTTCCAAATAAAACATTTATTCAACACTTTCACTTACACGAAATAAGTACAATATTTTGTAAATACCTATAATATTAAGCTATTTAAAAGAAAATTATAATAAATTGTTTAAGTTTACTAGATATAAGTAGGTATGTATTATTATAAAGAATTTAAATAAGTATATTATTAACGTCTTTAGTAAACAATTATAGTATTTTTATGTGCTTCTATTGTTTCCCTTTAATACATTGTACATTGATTGCATTCATTAAATTTAATTTGTACGTACAAACACAGTCAACGTAAACTCGCGAAACGTAATAAAACTTATTAATCAAATATAAACCGTATTCGAACAAGTCCAATATAAATTTCACTTCGTACCATTCAATTTAGCAATCACCGTTGGACCGTAAACATAAACTCGGCGATATTGTGTATTAAAATTCGGTCCGCACATGCTCGTTATCTGTCTGTGGCAGTTTCGTCGCTGATACGATCTGTATCCCCTCCGTAGACTTCCCTCTGCCACCCCCCCACTGCTGGGCCGGCTTTGTGCGGAACTTCAAACGATGATCCCCGCTATGTTTACACAGTCGTACCTCGCAATTACCCTTTTTCTTTAAGTTATGACGCCTTTTGAAACGTAGTCGGAGAACTGCGTTTCGCCTCACATCTTCTGTGTAGTTCTTTGGGAACTGGCGTTATAAAAAAAAGATAGGTATAATTTTTACGTTCTACAAAAACTACTGACCATTTTTCTTATATATTTAATGGCTACCAATTACTTTTACATCCAGGCGCAAAACGTTCTCCAAAGACTTTAGCATGAAAATTATAAAGTACATGCTAGTTAGCATTTAATAACTTCTTACGGGCATTATGCGGTGTATTCAAAGATAGTAAAAATTTTATTTCTCAAGTGTTCTTAATAAATATGATAATAAAAAGTTTGTTTCGACGAATACAAAATAAAGTTGTTTTCTGTTAATTGCTTGATATTAATAATAGAGTTGGCGCGCGTGTTGCGGACAGGGCTTTTATCACTTAACACATAACTAAAACATTAAGCTCATCACTCAACCAACATTTGAATAATTAGTTCTATTAAAACGAACTACATCGAACGCGTTATAACTAGCAAAGTTCTGTTATCTGATAGGGACCGGTGTCGAGAAGTTTTAATAGACGAGGTAAGAAAGGTTAGCAAATTTATAGAACATATATGTAGTAAATGTTTACTAAATCTAGAAAAAAAAATTGTGTCGTAAAATTATTATAACGTATTTAGATTGCAATATAAAAATGAAAATTGTTTAGTTAATTAAAAGTCATGTACATTATATATAACAAGCTGCTGGGACATTCTTTTGAGCGCACGAGGTGCTTGTGTTAGAATCTCTCGCTCTTTCGTAGTAATGTAATTAGGTGTATGACTTATATAGTAACAATTTGTTTATCTACCTACAATTATCTTACATGCATGTATGCTTTTAAGTGTGCGTGTATGCTTGTATAACATAAAGATATTTGATGGGACATCACACAGCGAAGAGATCATTAGACTGTGGATGCATTGTTAACAAACGAGTCCTACAGTTACATCAAAAAGGTAGCTACAACTTCAAAGACATTGTGTTTAAGAGGTAAACAATGTACAAGTAAAAATAACAGGAAAAGCTTGAAGGGGCGATCAATATGTTAACTCCAGACCACCAGTATGCGGCACTTCACTAAAACAATACTTTTCGCGTCATTAAGAGCGCGTGCGTACGCAGCTGTGGTGGCACCGTCACTTGCCCTCTAGAGGTCGTAGTTGTTCATTGTTCCGAAAGTACCGTCGAGTGCCGGCAAGTAGGTAAACGGGGGCACGTGCTGTCACCCGGTGGGCAGACCACCACAGTAGCTGCGAAATATTTACGATTTAATAATGTAATATTTTAAGCGTTGTTACAACATGCTATGCAGCAGCTGCTTGCGAATATACAGATCGGTACTATTTTTAGGATAATCATAATTCCACAGGAAAAGTGTGCAAACTGGCGAAGATGTAAAGTTATTACAGACACCCATAGACAGTAGTGATATCTCGAGTCAGAGGAGTCTCGGTAGCGATCGATTTTCAAGAAAATTTTATGCTCTTTATTGAAGGCCCCTATGTATTGGTTCGAAATAATTAAAATTAATGTATTTAAACAACTAATATAAAAAATAACACTTTATTTCTTTTATTTATTTAAAATCTTTATTTTCACACACAAAAGCGGGCAAGGAGGCGGACTTAATGCCAAAGTACATATAATACATGTAATATATTTTGTGATAAATATTTATACACTTACAATAAATATAGGACACAAAAATACAGGTAGTTGCAGTAGTACATAATGCAGTAGTACATTATACAGTAGTATAATGTACGAGAGATTAAAATATAACAAGTTATGCTGTTGTTGTGTATACGTATATTCATGTATTGCTATACATAAATAAAGATAGAAACTTTATACAAGAATACTGTTTTCGTAGGCATATAACATCTTTATACTGAAAATGTTTAAAAGTCATAATTTGGTAATATTGATCTCCATACAAAGTGTTTAAAATCCCACATTCCTGAAATAAGTTTTTAACAGGCGTTATTTATTTCTAATGGCACCACGAAAGCAAGTGAAAAAATAAAAAGAGGTACACGAAGAAGAATTTTCGCACAATTCAAACACAGATAGACAATGTTAGACAATATTTAGCACAAATCTGGAAGACGCTATTTTTTTTACCAATACGGTTATATTAATTCTGTTTAGAGTAACCAATCTAAGATGAATCTTACAAGATTTATGTACGAGAAAATCTTATAAGATGATTAAAAAAGGTTAAATATTTGCGGTGTGAAATGTATAATTGATAATAAATCTTTACTTAAATCACTATACAGGCACAGCTTAGCTCAGTATTAATACTTTAATTTGTTAGGAATAGAGTAGAAGTCGAATTATCACAACATTTTTAACCGCTTTGATATTTTGAGTTTTCTTTTTTGCAACAGAAACCTGTTATCGATAAAATTGTTTAAGTCTTCAAGAAGAACTGTATAAAGAATAACCTATGTTAAGAAAAAATAAATAATTTATTGGTGTCTGTGAAGACATTACCGTTTAAAATAAATAATAGGTCTGTTAAAAAATGTGTAGTAGTTGGACGCATGGAAACTTTATACATATACACAACAGATATTGAATAAAATTTTTATTTAGGTGTATAAACCACTGTCACTGGTACAGCTGCTAGTATGTGTAATAAATCGGAGGCTGTACGGGGTGCTGCTTGACTCAATAAATACTACATCGATACCACGTGGCGCTTAACAAATGACCGGTACGTGCTTTGCCACCGCTCCGTTCCTCCGTCTCGAATTGATTGTCGGACATTAAAAGGAAGCTGTGGCACTATCTTAAGTGATAGTTGATACCAATTAAACAAATGTTAGCAACTACACGTATATAATATTATATTACATAAGACTCGCTGATTCGGCAAACGTTGTTTTGCCATATACATTCTATATCCACCAAATATATTTTGTTCAGTAAAAAAACACTTTCTATAAGTATGTAGGGAAGTAATTATAATTAAAAGCGTTGTAGATAATGAAAGTATACTTTACTTAGGTTAATAAAGATCAATACCAATTAATATATTGTTCTCTTGCAAGTTTATTGCAAGTCTGTGGGCAGAATAAAAAAAAATTCAATTAAAAAATAGAGAATGATCGTAATAGAGTGAAAAATTTTGTTATTTATGAATTTTATGAAGTCATGACAAAACAAAAATAAACATTATGCGAAAAAAATAAAAGTTTGTTATTAAAAAAAGGAATAAGTGTTGATTGTAAAAGAGACAAAATTTAGGGTTGTATGTATTATTGTATGCCGTACCATAAAAAAATAAAAACAAAAAAAATGTCCAAAAAACTAAAAAATTTAAGGGGCGAACCTCCCTTACCCCGTAGTGGTATGAAAAATAGATGATGTCCCATTCTCAGACCTACTCAATATGCACACAAAATTTCATGTGAAATCGGTCGAGCTATTTCGGAGGAGTTCAACCACAAATACTGTGACACGAGAATTTTATATATTAGATGATAATTTACATATTAACCTATGATAAAAATGAGATAGAACAACCTTCACTTGTAATTGTAAGTTTCTCTGATAGTAATCAAAACGAACTTAAAAAGTTTTATATCAACCTTGTCTTGCTACTAAGCATTTTGTAAAGACGAAAAATGACACCGTACATTAAGGATATTTGCATATGAAACGATGCGGTGTTGCAGGTGTTAGGGACAATGTAATATTGAATAGGTTTACTTAAACTAAATGACCAGCAAAAAAATTAAAGTACCTGTTTAAGATCAACCTGATACACGGATTATAATAAAATATTTTTCTTAGTGACGTGTAGGATTGAAAAGGTGAAGGCGTCGTGTTACAAAACAATTTTGATATGTCGATTTTTTCGCGTGTGTTTGTATGGATTTGTGGGAATTTAATGTGCTTTGATTCGCTGTGTAATTGGAGTTGGGAGTATTTAACAGTTTGTATTTTCAAAACAAAATATGTCTTCACACGAGAAGAGTAATAGCTATTGGTTCTAAAATACAGTAATACAATTTTTAGAGATCACTATTGTACAAGATTAATGAGTAGGCGTTTAATCAGAAAGTGAATAGCTATTAGTTAGGACTTTTTCCTTTCGTAGGTTAGATTAATTAAATAAACATAGCCGGATGTTATTAAATATTATTAAAATCTTACCAGACTAAACTTGTTTTAATGATTGAAGGATATCAAATGGACGCCGAGCACACGCGTCGAAAAAATAAATCAAACATTCTCTTTACGACGCCCACCATCAATAAAACTCTTTAAAATATATTTAATAATGTCCACAAAGGCGACGGGCACAATGCTCGAGCCATAAAGGAGCTGCATTTATTATGGCGACAATATATCGAATACAAAAAGATAGTGTGACAAAGATGCGTACTTTTTAATAATATTGTCATTTCTCAGCAGCAGTGGACTCTTTCAAAAAGCCATAATGTAATAATTTATCTCTTTATAAGATGCCTTTTTTCTGTGGGAGAATATTTGAGGCCAGGTGAGCACGGGTTAACTGATACGATTGAAGGCTTCTATAGAGCCTCCCGTGACACTCGAAATATACAATGGTCGTTTGTTACAGTGTAAGTTCGATTTGTTCAGTTACACTTTCATATTTTTAATAACATTGTATAGTATACGTACTATTAAAATAATGCTTTAAAGTGATTGAAAATGTTATTAGTCTATGCTGTGCCAGTGCTATTTTATAAGACTTATAAGATCTTTAATTTGTGCATTAATTCGAATCGTTCCAATACCAAAAATATGTTCACCTACATTACTTAATAAGACCACATAAGGGAAAGGTAAAATAAAGAAAAGATCAAATAGTTTCTTAAAATTTTTAATGTCCAACTTTAGTTACAATAAGGAATTTATAAAGATATTTTGATTTTGGAACCCAGAAACATCTGAAAAAGAAAAACAAGAATTAGAAAAAAATGTATATTCAAGGAAGGTAATATAAAACTAATTTAAATGCAATTAAGATTCAAGTAAATATTATAATTAGGCATAAAAAGGTCTCTGCTGCTCAATGGCAGAGGAAAAGAGATAAAACAAAAAATACCTACATTAGCACCGCACGTTTAGGAGTTAATATCTGTTTTTTTGTACCTACCTGTCTAAGTACTTACCTCGTAAAAGGATATACCATAACAACACTTGTGTATTGATGTGAAAGCCATCATCGAGGGCCTCATTGTCCCTTAACACCAAGTGAAATTAAGTAAGATCAATGGGCTACAGATAATAATAATACAAGGTAGCCCTATACAGGTAACGAAAGTAATTTTCTTGTAGCCATTTCATGCAAAGTTTTAAAACATCTTGTGCTTTATTAGTTGCATCGCATAAAACGGCTATTAAATTGTTTTGAAATAAACCGGCGTGAAACAAGAGTTTCGCGCAAAAAATAATGTCAGTCTTTATGGCAATCGTCGAGACGAGCTTGACACTGGAGCCACAATAAAATCGATGAAATATCTTTAAAGGGGCGTTCGCAATAACTCATAGAGGGCGCGTTAGGGCCATTCTATTGTGAGGATGTTTGCACAGGTAGGGCAGCTTGCGCATGCGCAGCGGACTCGTTGTCACATTATTTATGTTTATTGTAAACATTTTTATCTATCGATTCTAATTTCTACTCTGTTGGGAAAATTAACATAATTCATTATAAGTATTTTACTAAAAATATTACGATTGGAATTTTTTTTACTTTTTAAATAACATTGTTAAAATAATTATACAAATTCTTTTTGCTGATTTAGTTCATAATGTAAATTTACATGAATACTTTATAAGAAAAATAAGTAATTTTTTTTTTAAATATTGTGTTTCTAGTGTAATTATGCGGAAATACACAATACTTTTATGACATTTTACCAACTTTTTTTTTAACATATCTAAAATATATTGCCTTTGTCGAATCGTCTGATGTGTTAAGAAAATCTTGGTAATATATAGGATATTGATTACACAATTAATATTGCTTTAGATCATAATCGTTTATAGTTATGCATGAAATAAATTGGTAGTAATCTATATAATGCAATGTAAAAGCTGATTGACACAAAGTAAATACCGTAGCCGAAGTAGAATTCACTATAGAAATCTGTCAAGTACAACGACTACGGTGTCTCTATTGGATGCAAATGTCGTCATTAGTGCAGACGTTCGGACTCCACTCAATTCTCAGCTCCCAATTAAGCACGAACGGAATAAGGTTGCCTTGAATTTATATAAAAGCGTTAGTGTTTAATAAAAATCCTTAGAAGTTGTAAAACAAAAGCAAAAGCAGAACGAAGGTTGGTACCTGAGTTTTATTTCTTTAAGGAAATGTAAAATCTACAGCCATCAAAGCATTGTTGTGACTATTGATATAAGAGAACTTCCAGAGTACCTTCGAGACGACCACTCTTCAACAGCAATTTTATTTATAGATAAAAACTTCGTTTAACCTAAACATTTGTCTACATTTCATAGAAAATATATATAGATGTTAAATTTATATCGAGGCTAAAGGTAACGCAATGTGGTTGAAACAATTTTACTAAATCATATAAATTTTCTTATTGGATATGTCTAAAGACAGCGAAAATAGTGTTAACTTCAGTGGTATAGGAAGCGATAGCTTGCTTCACATTTACGCTTCGTTCAGGCATGATGTCAGTATCTTTAAGAAAAGAGGGAATGGGTAACTTATAGCACTATGACTAGGATGGTACTGCCACAAGTCTATTGTTGCTATTGTTACGGTTTAAATGTAGTAACTACAGTGTAAGGGGCCTACTATGTAAGAGGTCGTGGGTTCGATTCCCGCTACGGACAATATTTGTTCTGAGTCTGAGTGTTTCCTATGTATGACAGATATATATTTCCAAATAAAATATAATTAAGTAGTCTAACAGCTATCTAGTACACCCACAACACAAGCGAGTATACTCTGCTTAATTGGGGACTAGACAGTGTTGAGTGAATTGTCCAAAGATATTTATTTATTATTTATTTATTATCTCATGTTTCAAGAATATGAGCATAATGTGATATTATATATAATTTTCAACAAGTGCTACGTTTTTATGGGTATGCGTAAAGCATACCATCAGGTGAACGAGTCCCTTGTTTCGACCCTGCATCCAATACGTATATTATAGGTATTTTTTTTTTATTTTTTTTTTTTATTTCTGTTTTCCTCTGCCATTGAGCGGCAGAGACCTTTTTATACTTATTTATAATAATGACTTAAATTTAAATAACAATGAATTAATTATATATTATTACTAGTTTTAAGAGTTCAATTTTTACTAATTCTAGTTTTCCTTTACAGGTGTTCCTGGGTTCACAATACAAAAAGAAATTGAAAATCAAATGTTAAATTACCTATTGTGTATATTATAGGTTAATGTTACTTTTGTCTATTTGTACCAATTCCAACAATATCCAGCACCCCTTAGCTCCAGTTCGTGTGTATGTTTTGTTTAGTAATAATGTTATTCATTTATTAATTAGTTACAACAATAAAAATATCGATAAATTATTTTCAACACATCCAAAATGCAAGCGACGTAACAAATGTAAGTTTAGCGACGCAACGAAATTAGGTAACACGGTGGTGGACAGGGCGGGCCGGGCGCAGGTAAATACATCAAAATTAATTAAGGGGGCGACGTGGACCGCCCGCGAGCTACCGTCCCCGCGGGGCGCCCCCTCGTGACGACTTCATGCGGCTACGCGCCGCTTCCCGGAACGCCGGGACTTACTGGACCTAGCCGCGACCTACCTGTACGCAGATACTCTACTTAAAAACAATTTACAGTGATAGCCGAGTGGTTACGGACCTCGGCCTCCGAATCGGGGGTCACGGGTTCGATTCCAGGCGCACCGATGACTTTTCGAGTTACGTGCGGTTTAAGAAATTAAATATCACTGGCATTCCCGAAGAGGGTCAGTGTCAGGCAGGCGGCCGGCTGGAAAAACCATTGCCAAAACCTTAGCTGTGTGTTTAGCGCAGATCAGGACTGACACACTGCGGCGACCCCAAAAAATAACTGGGAAAATGGACGAGACTAAAAAAAACCTAGATTTACGACTATTATAAGATACGAGCCGCCAAGCGACCGATATTTTTCTTCGAAATGAGAGTAAGATTTGTAAGTACAATCAATCGCACATTACACAGCCTCACTTTCATTTATTATGTTTTCATACAATATGTAAGTATTTGTTATTTATAAATAATATTTCCACTTGTTAATTCTTATTCAAAAACACTTAACAAAACAACTGGGGTCAATTAATTGAAATGGAGAAAATTGCTTTAAGATACGGGTAAGTTAATACGAGCAATGTTAACGAACGAATTAAACTCGTACGTTGATGTATCTGTAATATTAAATGAACCAAAAGTTATAATACACAATCCTTTTAATGTTCCCACTACTCGGATTCTTTTTCTCTCAGAGAGCTGTGGTTTTTAATCCACCATGCTGGCCAAGTGCGTGTTGACGGATGTCGCAATCAAAAAGTGTTGATCTTGAAACTTGTCTGTTTCTTACGATGTTTTCCTTTACCGGAATCTGAAGCTCAATGGGAATCGAACACGCGCCTTCTCGAGACGTACAGCCGAAAGTAATATTTACGTTTTTTTTATAGTATAATATAAGATATAATAAAAAAAGCGCAAGAAACGTAGTACGGGAAGAATGGCGACGGCTTATGACTGACCACTCTGCCAAGAGTTACAGCAGACTATTTTGTAGATTATTACGGCGGCAGATTTATAACATAGATATATGAGAGTGGTAGGTAAGTCAGGCTGATTACAAACAACCCTTCCACCAAATTACACAATATGAAGCCCCGTGCTGGAATCGAATTAGGGACCTTTTGAATTATTAGGCATGTGGTTAACCACTGAATCACGGAGACAATACTGAGTTATACCGTTAATAAAGCTTATTAGGTTTAATACAGTGGCTATGGTGCTATTGCCCTTGTTCCACATATTTCTAATTTCTTGGCTATATTTTAAGGAATGAAATATTTAGATAAAATACAATAATTGTTTTAGGTCTATTAAAACTAAATAGTTATCTTTCATACAATCGAATTCACGATAATTTTGTACTATAGATCAATGATAAGATTCAGTGATTTTATTTTTTACAAAAGCTGATGAAGTAGATAACTATTACCGTAAATATATCAAAGACAGTATACATTTGATAAAAGTGAGAGCTAATAGCACTACGTTGTTTAAAAACTCGCTATCGGTAGCTATGGAATTCGATTATCTATTCGTGTCATATCTACGATTTCCACCTGTGTGGCCTTTCAGATATTAATATTAATTCTGACTATAACGGTTAAGGCATGACTGATGGTTCGAACATTACAGTATATTAATTTAGCACCTAACAGTAGAGATATCTTATAACTATCAAAGTACATCTTCTAAGCCACGGCGGTTCTTAGCTCTAACATTAGTAAGTCAATATCACTGAAAATCAACCTGAAGAGTACTTATATCGATCGCTTTTTTAAAAAGATAGGTGATATGAAAAAAGAGGAACCATAAAAAAACCAAGGTTGTTGAAGTGCACATATGGCAGTATAGTATGGCATTAGACTACACAAAATAAAGAATAAAGTTCACTGTAAGTTCTAGTGAACATAAAACATTATATATATTAGTTTACGAGCAACATCTACATACATTTGAAATCTCAAATAACAAAGTCTTTATAACGATGACATAACAAAGATGGCGGCGCTATCACGTCACAAAATTTTCACAGTATTGAAACTAAAATAATTTCAATACAGGTTACTATATTAGTAGATAAATTGAAGAGCGATTGGCAATCCTCTACTTGTTTTTTCTTTAAAAATAAACTAAGTAGTATTATTTCTCTCTCTAAAGAACAATTCAAAATTGTGATAGCATTCGCCATCTTGTTTATTGTGATTAGTATACCTTTTCATTTTCGCTTTAATGGATTACTATTATTGTCAATTTAGTTAGGCTTCGTATAAAATATTAAAATAAAACTGTTAATTAATAAGTTTTATATTATTGTAGTTTATTGTTGTTGTTTTATTTTATGACTATACTAGTCCGCACCTACGGTAACATATACTGAATTGTACATAATTTTTGTCATAGCTTCAAAATCCGGTTATAAATTAATCCAACATTATATATAGGTTATGGCTGATGAAATTTTTACAAATAAAAATAGATTTCGATAAAACGTTTTAAAAAATATTATGCGTATTAATTATGTCCTAATCTGTTTATTTTTGATAACGTTTTATTGGCTCAAAGACCTTGTCCGCAAGGCGACTGAGATAGGAATCAACTTCCGATCACATCCTTGCATAATATAGTGGACGCTAGTTCATTTGTAAATCGGCAAATTAATTTTTACACGTTTTAAGGTCGTCTACGTTGTAAACAAGCAGAACTGCTAGGTAAATAAAACTCAACTTCACTTGCCAATCTGTGGCATGTTGATATTAACTGTAAATACTATTTGGAATGATTTAAATTACACTACAGGAACACATATTTTTTTTTACATTTATACTTTGTAGTCATTTATGTATATTAACTAAAAGGCTACTTTAAAGCTTGTTGTCTCTCTTGTGAGTGTAGATCCCTAAACCCAGCGTTGAATGGGTAGTTTAAGTACAACAAAAGTTGTGATTTTAATGCTACAAACGGACATTTTTATTTCATTTATTCATATACATAATAACGTGTTCGAATATTTCGGCATATCAAATAATATTTAATATCAACTAAGTGGTTATTAATGTATACCTAACTTCATATTCGGTGCCGTTAACACTGAATATTTTTAATCACAGATCTTTATCTATCATCGCATAAAGTATAACTGTAGGTAGATACGGATTTTGAATTTGTTTAATTTTATTAATTTAATTTCGTTATCGCCATTGGGAGCTTGTCTTGTTATATGTTAACATAAATACTATGTTAGCTCATTTCTTGTATATAACACGTTTAAATTAAACGTGTGCCGATTATAGCACAGCTGTTAATATCAAAGGCCGAGAATAAAATTTATTGTAATAGAAAGGAATGAGTATTTTATTTATTCATGTAAATAATGTATGTAGCTCAAAGTAAATGGTAGGATAACTTATATTATTACAGTAAATTTCGTCCCCAACAAAGGGCGTGTGCTAATTGGTAAAATTTGCGTATACCAACCGGCCCCTACTGTACGTCGGATCGAATCGTAGTAACGAGCCGTTTCTAAATAGAAACATAATAAATGTTTTATTACTTTGTGGTTTAACGACTTATTTGTGTCTAATATAAC
>DWHU01001506.1:0-12323 GCA_018247975.1 Parides photinus | reverse complement strand
ACGTAATTATCATTTATTAAAATTTATTTTTTAAAAATGACATCTTCGAGATGTGCTCCGTCTCGTCGTTGGCACTCTTGCAGTCGACTACGTAAACTTGCTATTTTTACGTAAAGTTGCTATTTGCAAAAATTTTTGGTCCACTCTATATTAAAAGAGCTCCAAAGAAAAAAGTTTTTAAAAGAATGGTGAAAGGGGTTTACCTGGGCTCATAAGATTAGTCTCGTTTTGCATTTTATATCATGAATTATTTATCTATGTATGCATGTATGAAATGATTAATGTATGTATGTCTTTATTTATTTTTTAATTTATGTACAGTATATATTTAGTACTATTTTTAAACTTTACTCCCCCTACACCTACTACAGCACGTCTTCACGTCTCAGGTTGACTGGTAGAGAATGCCTACTGGCATTAAGTCCGCCCTTTGTGAACTGGTTTAATTACACAGTAAAGAATATAAATAAAAATAAATAAATGATACATAAAAATTAATGTATTCAATGAACATTCAAAGGTTTGTCAGAAATGTAACTAATCTTGTCCGAACTTGGCGTAAGGCTTCCGCGCAACTCGCAGCGGGAGCAAAGAACTGAAGAGTGCACTGTATCCTTGAATAAGCCCCCTATGGGAATACGGCGTTGAAATGAGACGGCTACACAGACCGCACTGCTGACATTGTAACACGGTGACGTCACGGATACAGACCAAGCACTCTCATCGAGAGTTTTATTATTTCTAAATTAAACCGTTGCCATCTTCAAATGCATAATATAAAACGACCACAGTATCAAAATATCTCTAACGTTAAAACGTGTAAATGATTTCTCTGTATTAAAACAGTATTTAATACGACCATATGACACGACAATTGAGACGTTTACCCATCGGTAAATCTATACCAATTAATATATAACACTCAAAGTTGACCACATTGAGATCATAGTAATAACACACAAAATATGATATATCCTTAATTGAATAATATACTAATAAAATAGCGTAAGCATTCAATATATAATTTATTAATAATAATTGTCTGTAGTAATCTCATCGAAGTGTTCAAGTACCAGTTTGTTTAAATCTCTTTCTTCCGCAGTGTACATGTGATACAATGTTCTTTACAGTATAACCTTGTTACGTCCAATGACCACCCGATACCGGACTCTATCATTGATATTAGCGACTTCTAGTTGTAGCCGGTTAATATCGACGAGAAAATTGTACCTGAGGCAAGTTGTCTCGCAACAGGCTCTTCAATTCAGTTATGCTTATAGCTTTGTCGAAGGTGGTACTGCATACAGTACACAAGTGCATCGTTTAACTTTCGTGCGCACAAGAAGTTTAAAAAAAATGCAGTGATTATTGTGATTTAAAGACTGTGCTCTGATCTCATTAAGGTAGTGTTGGACGAAAACAAAATTTCTGTTAAACACGGATACATAAATATTACACTTACACGCGGAGCCGGTTTTTAAATTTGTCTTTTTTGATGTACGAGCTTTCTGGCGACTTACTATAGTAAAGCACTTTGCTATTGTTTTACCAAAACACGACCTTTTGAAATTTGTAATGGAAACGCGAAAATTCTAACAAATTCATTTAAATTCACCTTTAATTTTAAAAATACAATTAAAAGAGACATTTCATGGCTTAGGAGTTAATAACAAATCTTAGTACTTTATTTATCCTCATCTAACGATATTGTATTAAATAAAAGACCTGCTAGACATAGGAAAATGAAAACCTGTTACCTCATGTTAGATTCACACGCGAATAAATATTTTAACAAGTGTGGTGACCAGTAAATATACTTGTTTACAATAAATCATTACAGAAAGGTATGAAATATGAAGGAATAAAAAGTTGTGATTAAATAAAGTAAAACTGTTGTGCTCAAATATTTAATTACAAAATGGATTTAATAGAAATGTGTAACTTTTATGTTGCGGTTTACAAGTAATGAGTTTTTTTCAAAATAGTGATCATTAAAGTATAAAATTGTTATCAAATATTTTATCTGCATGCTAGTTATTTCTCAAACAGTTCTATGAATGTAAAATATGCAATTACATGTATTTTTATTATGTGTCGATCTCTCTGGATTACGTATAGATACAGTAAAATGCTATGAAATGTATATATGATATATGCATAACGCAGTAGACAGGTGATTTCATCATAAATAGCTTGAACGTCAAAGGCTGCTTGAACAAAGCTGCGTGGTCGAGAACCGGCAACTTTTTTAACACATCCGGTCCGTTTATTATCGGGTCAGATAACGATTTTATTACGTTTACACTTCCAAACAATAACTAAACTTACAGACAAAAGCTCGTTGATAATTTCGAATATTATTATTGTTACTTAACGAAAAGATGTTCCCACGTAATCGAATTTTAAGTAACATTAGTTTTTTACTTATATTCATTTAAAAAGTATTATACTTTTAAGACAATTTTATACAATGGATTGTAGGTATAATATTCGGTATGAAAAACATTAAATATTTTTTAATTCATCAAACAATCATACCATGCTGAATTATACGCCTGTCCATAACAATATAGCGATAGTTAAAATGTATACACTACCACGACGTTCTGCTCGACGCCTTGAAATGTTTAGTCTCGTACCACAGATATTTTTACAAAGGCCCTTTAAAACCTGCACCTGAACTTGAGACAAATGAACTAAACAAGACCGTTACTAATTGTTTTGTAAACTAATCGTCTGTTATTCAAGATAATCTCTGCATATAAAATAAAGACGAAATTAAACTAGCCGTACGTAAATGTTATATAGTACTACAAAGACCAGGCGAAGTACTTGACATTACACATTTTCATTCATGCTAGAATTTGAGAGAACACTTATCTCATTTGCCAAGTATTATTATTACCTCATCCACAACAATTTTATTCAGCGTATTTATATATGTACGTAAGCAACTAAGTCTTTATTTCACAACCATTCTCAAAATATTAAAACCTAACATAAAACATAGTTATTCTCTTAAAAATTTTGCTATATTCGTCTCCTATTATAAATTGTAACAAAAAAAATTAAATAGTTTTTCGTTCTTATAATTTAGATTACAAAAAGGTTTAGTGCCTTTATCAGAATCAGTATTAATAATAAAAAAAATATATGTGTAAAGAATTTATATTCTAAGGTAGTTAAGATTTTACTTTGTTGTTTATAACCCAATAAATATAAATTTTGATCGCCTCTTTATTCCATTGCAACAAATAGGCAACGGCATCTATAAATAAGGTTTCAACTGGACCTGATTCTATATTTAGATGTATCCTTGCCCAGTCTAGTTTTAAATAGCTCCGGAGACCAATGCTGGACCAGTACCGTTTGTCACTAGTTTTAAGTCTTTGCTTAAATGGAACCGGCCGATCGGAACCCGTAAGAATCGTCGTGACTGGTTTTTACGAACAACCAACCGGTTGATAGAAATAAAAGTCACCAATCATTACAAGTTTGCAAACATTTCGATTAAACTCTTGCGAATCTTTTAAAATGCAATAAGGTAACTGGTTCACAACCGTCACGTTAATACCACTGAAACGAATTAATGACATATAATATTTGATCTATAACGAATGAAAATATACGTTTGAAACAGTAAATATAAGCATTAAAATATAATCCAGTTAATAAATACTCTGACATAATTTTTATTAACACAAATAATTACTGTAACCGTTTTCGTATAGCTTCGGCTATATCTAATGCTTTTCAAGTTAACCCCGTAGAAGACATTTGCAAAAGTCAGTGTAACTAGACTTGTTTAAAGCTCCCAAATCTAATTTCTATTACAGATCATGCGCAGCATTTAGAAAGTTTAATTTTATAATATTTTTTGAAAACATATAAAATTTAAGCAATGTTTCTGAGATAAACCATTTGGAGAAAGTTTCGAATCATTAACCTTGTTTGTTAACTGTAACTGAAAAGTTAAAGTTGAAAGACGAGATAAAGTAGAATAATCGATATATGATCCACATACACATTTTACGAATAATATTTTTTAACTTTGCTTTTTTTTAATTATATGTTTAGTTAGCTACAATTAATATCATAGTATGCAACGACATCATAGTAAGCAGATTAGAACTTGTTTAGTTTTTTAGTCCAAACTTTGTGTGAAAACCGTTGATAGTTATTTTCCTTCTTCATTAGAACTGTTTTTATCTCACTTGGAAGTATTGTTTACTTTGATATCTTTTAATAAATCCTTTCGTTGTTTGCATTATGACGTTTATAACGAAAGCAGTACTTACTATGATCCGGCAAGAGTTAATATTAAATACGTTAATATGTATCTCTTTTCTTTCTGTATTAGTAAAATAACAGCAAATTATTTGGTACAATTTACGTACTAATACTAGTTAGTTCTTCAATACTCATAGCTTGCAAGTGTTAAACTTACGTTAAACCGATACGGATCTCGGACCTACTATTTTGCATTTGAAATAGGATAGTCGCTCTTTCTTAATGAATTTAACAAAAGAGTAGAAAGCCTTGATGCGACAGGTTTTATTAGATACAATAGTAGAGAGTGGCAGGAAAGAAATATTCAGGCATCGTCGTAAATTAAGATTTAATAGTATAGTACCATAACACAACTTAACTTAATTTTTTTTATGACAAATTACAAAACATCCTTATTGTTAATATGCCTAAGAAATACAAAATTTGATTAAAATCATAATTTTCCTCTAATTGCCTTAACATGTATATGTTATATCAACAACTTAATATACCTGTCGAGAAGCGATTTCACGAAACCAAAATTACGAAAAATCGTATAACATACTAACATTCTAAGTGAGGTTAAAGATCATTCAGATATGAGAAAGGAAAACAACAAAATAGATATTAGAACGTTTAAATTATCTAAAGTATACTTAAGAAATGTGCTTTACGATTACACAAAACTATTACAAATCATTTCTGTACAAACATTTTTGTATCCCAAATAATTTTGGAAATGGGCAAGACAACGATGATTTCTGTACAAAATTTTTACAGGTAAAGAGGAAAGTATATTTTAAATAGTATTTAAAAGAATAATGGTTAAATACGATATCAGACACCTATCTCAGAAATCTTTACCTTGATCAATAATTGTCATATTTCTCTCCTTCCTTAGGATGTCGATAGATCGGATCATTGTTTAACCGTCGTGAATAATTAGGTTACGTTATATATTCATCAGATTGGCTCCGGGACATGGATTTTTTGAATTCCACCCATTTTCTATATTCTAGTATTGATGTCGCATTCGTATAGCTATTATATCCATTATTTAAATTCTTACCGGCGGTCACGTTATGTCACTGCTATAAAAAACTTTTCAAATACGTTATACAGGGAACCCAGGTTGAAAAATACGTTCCTTTATGTGATGTATGTTTTAGAGTAGATCCTTCCTATGTTTAAACACAAGTTATAATATTTTATGCGGTTAGGCGGCGTTAGATTCCCTTTTCACATAAAATACCACTTCGTGGTAAGACAGTTATCTACCTGTTTAGTATAAAGACCGGAAAAATGTATACGTCTTTGTATATTACAGGTTTTACATATAAAGTTAATAGAACTATGGTGAGAAACAAAGTTTATAAGAATAAATTTGTTTCCTCCTGTGGCTTTTATATAACATGCTTAGGTATATGAAGCCGGTCAGTGGTCGCTTAGTCTGTGAACTCTAAATGTTTATTATAACTCCTGTAAAGCGTAATCAAGCGAAAGCACTATTGAGTCTTCGCAGTTTGATCTCATGCTTGCAACTTATAATAAACACTCGAATACGGTTGCAAGATGTTATCCTTTTGATACGACCTCGGAGCAATTTTAAATATCGTCGGAAAATTTCATCTCCTTATTCCATTACAAAAATATCTTTAGTGTTATCAAAGTACATAATTTGTTCTTATTAATTTCATCTCGACAAATGTCTGACGTTCTTATTTCGATAACTGTTTAAAATCACAAAATCAAAACAGACACGAGTTCCTATGATATTAAGTAGTATCAATGTTAATATTTATTAATATAGAATTTAATAGCACGGACATAATTTTAAATGTTATTAAATGAATACATTAATCCGCATGTGTTGTTTTATGAAATACGCAGATATCAATGAAAATCAATAAATGGACGTATGATGCCACAAGGTTATTTTAAATTACGCGTTACAATGTTGGCGACGTTCATAAATTTTATTTTCATTAGCGTAATTTATATTATCATTATTAAACTGTAAATGATAATAAATTTAAGATTTCATATCTGTTGTATTATAAATTAGTTCAACATTCATTAATAAAAACTAAAAGATTTTAAGTGCCAAAACTTAATAACAAAATCGATTATGTATGATTTCTCCCGTTGAAATAACGTTCACAAATTTCATTAACGAATGCAAATCTCGTTTTATATCAAATGCAAATTTATCTTGACCTGGTTTATTAATTTTATCGCTTACGTCCATAAGGAAATTCAATAAGCAGTCAATTGTCTGCCTTGGGGATATAACTGCTTTTGACATGTGAGAAAATGTAAGTTTTATCGCAAAAAAATACTCTTCTAAATATTTATATGTTCTCATTTCATCGCATTACAGTGATTATTTTAAATTGTGTATCACTACAGCATAATTTACAATTACAAACTCTTGCAAATCATAGTTATTCGTACTGATGATTCTAACATTCCCTCACTGGATAGGAAGTGAAGGTTCTAATATCGTCACCATCATAAGTAAATAAAAACCTGTGCACTTATATCCCAACTTCGCTCTAGAGTTTATGGATCTTAAGATTTTATAGAAACTTTTAATTTATATCTCAGGAAGTGTATCAAATAGCTTATTTAAATATTTTTATTCGAACTCTATGGGCTATACGAATACTAACAAATCGTAAGACTAAAATAATCTAAAATGCGAAGTGTGTTCTACAAGAACCATTACGTGCATATTTAAGTTGACAGGTCCAAAGACGCGTCCTCATCTATCCTTCTCCTGTTGGTATGAAGTAAGCAGGACGAAAGTGGCAGGTCGTGGGTGCCCGAATCTAGGCGATTCGACGTGGGAAAATAACCCACAAGGTCGTGTGGGCGGCTCACACAATTCCTACAACTATAATATATATAGTACACAGGAACATTTGATGAATAATACTCATCTAAAAATGCTCTTTAGTCCTTAACCCCTGCGTGAAACTTTAGAAATAATAAAGCTTCTCGTTACTACTCGCATATTATTGTTTGACAAGATCATAACTAGCACTACAGTCGTGGAACCATCAAGCAAATCTTGTTGCATTATATTAAAACCATCACTTTTGGACTTATTACGCTAATAGTAAAACCACCATCGAAAATAACAATGACTGCGCCGGGACACCCAGTCATCGTCTTATTACGTTTTACTGCACCGTTATAATCTGCCATTTAGTTTCCTCGGTTAAACTAATGTTAACGAATCAAAAACAAAGAAAATTACACCTTATCACCGCGTAACAAATTTCACTGAATAACAAAACAGTCCATTACATCAAGGGTGACCGAAGAACCGATCTGGCAACGGTCTTAAAATATTTATTTCTTTTGAAACAATGCAGTAGAAATGGTCACGGGAAATGCCTGCGGTAATCGTTTCCACAGACAGTAACAACTAGGATGGATTCGTAATATAACTTAACTAGCCCCTATTACATTCAAAGAGGTAATGTGACAACGAAATCTATTTATATCAGCTGAAATAAGAATGAAAGTTCATCTTAATTTTATACAAATTACGTGTCACAGTGTTTGTCCGCGATGAACTCTTAAACTACTTAACCGATTTTAATAAAATTTGCACACCGCATGCAGTTTTATACAACTTGAGAGATAGGATAACATTTATAGTCGCAATATTATTTTATTGCAAATTATTTGTTTAATGTCTGACAGTCACAATGTCGATATCTATAGACAGTATTGAGTTAGCGCTATCTATTAAATAAAATAGATGGCGCTATGTTAAATGAATCGTTTAATATTAGCTATCATTTAATATAATAACCACCACGAGTTGCTGAGGCCAAAGTTTAAGTTAAGTTTATATAGTAACACAGTGTAATTAATTGTTATTACCTTTTTAATACTTTGTATTTGCATAGCGGCCATGTTTTACTCAGACTGAAGTTCAAATTAAAATCAAATTATAACGAAGATTATACATCTATGTAAAAAAGCATGGTGGTGCTCATGACTTATATTCTTCTAACTTTCTCCATAAATAGTTTACTACAATGTAATATAACAAAAATTATAGCCACAGCAACGCGTGGTAGGGTCTGCTTGTCTTTTATAAATATTGCATATATAAAACTCGAATACGCATATAGACATTGCAATGGATTATTAAATGTTTTCAAAATATTAGGATAAAACAAACAACCAAAAATATACAAGTTTTGTAAACACAACGATTATTGTAATATATTGAACGTTTAGTATCTATTTCACCCTTTCATTAGAATAAATACTTTAAACCATACTTTATTAATTAATGCTAATTCCAACAAAAAAAGTGCGTTTTACAATGCAATTGAAAACGTACAAATTATTTGGAATCATAATCAATAGACTTTTTGTTGAAAATGATCATTATAATAACTAAAATAGATTCCCACATTACCGACGTATACACTTTAATCCTAATTCTACACCTTAAATTAATCTTACGAAATAGCTTGTTATAAAATAGGCGTTTCCATACAGTAATAAATCAAAATGTAATTTACCATCCACACTTCTACAAGTACAATTTCTGTAATTTTAATGTTTGGTAATACAAGTTAAATCGATGTAAGGAGGATGATTGCGTTGCATCATAACGAATTAAGCTAATTAAGTTGCAACCGCTTCGTTATTGCAACAATAGCGCTGCTATTTCGCGATGCGTTATGCTAGATTATTATCAGTTCCGACGCAGTGATTCTTACAAAAAAATGTAGAAAAAAAAAGATGTTTTATTACAAAGTGTGAAGACGGTAATAAACGTAGATGACTCATGCACGCCGACGCCCGCGACTTACAAAACTTGTTAAAACAACCCAATAGTCACAACCAATGTCGTCGCTCATATTGTTTTCTTAACAAAGGACTACCGTGTAGACAACTTGTCTGCGTGTTAGCGAATAATTCTAGTCTCTGTAAATCATATTAGTCCGTGGATCCCGGGACCGCGTGCCCGGTAAAGACAACCTTATATTTAATTAGACTGTATGTGTGTAAATTATGTTATTTATTTTAATTTAAAAGCGTTATTGGAACACCCAATTAATTTACTAAAGGCGGACATTCTCACGGACATTTTATAGTTCAACCACGGTAGGCGAGGATAGACATTAAATAGCATAAACAAATATACATACACAACGAACTACGAGTTTATTCAATACAAAGCTCAATACAGATTTAACACAAAGACAGTACTCGATTACGTTTAAATATAATTTTATGGTTGGGAATTGTGTTTAAGTGTTTCAGTTCATCGAACGATATATCTTATGTCTGTCAACTTACGTAATAATCGATATTCAGATCCAATGTAGAGCAAGTGACCTACAATTATTTAATTGCATTAAAAACAGAATGCGGGTAAGTTAGCGCAAAAGTATTGTGTTTATTTCTCTCACCGTCAGACGAACAAACGATATTGTGGACATCTTAGTATTCTATGAAATGTAAGTAGTGATATCAGTTATGCGGTCGGGTAATGAATGTCATAGTACGGGACCTAGAGGTACCTATGTTCTATCAATTTACTTTCAATATTTTCTTGTTGAAGTGTCTGCGTGTTAGCGTTGCCTCGTTTAATGAGGGAGTTTCTAATTTCCAATCGCTGTCGGTGCCAATACACGCAAGATTGATTGCCTTGCTAATATTGTTATTAGAATAATTGTCATTATTTTCAGCAATTGATGCATTATGCAGATTGCAACCTAAATTAAATTACAAACACCTAGCAAATATTTGTGCCTTGCTTCTTTGTTTGTTTGAGGACGATTTGTTAATGAACCTGATTACACACTCATCGACAATCATTAATAACTTTAAACATTTTATTTTATTCTTACATTTTTTTATATAAAAACCATTAATTTCAATTTTCATTAGATTAGTTTGTACCAACAGTCAATGTATGTATAATGTAATTAGCTGTATAAGTAAATTCATCTCGCAACTACAGTAAATCCGGCTTATGTTATCCACGACCTTGGATCGAAAAGTACAATAAATTAACAACAGCAGAAAGTTTAAAACTTGTAACAAACATCTTTAATTTGTAAATATACGTACATTTCAACGAATATCGGTGAACATGTTTATATTAAATTAAAAATTTCCTAAGTGCTCTTTCACACGGATGTATTTGTTCGTGTTTTATAAATATTTGTTTGGACAACTATAATAAAAACAGGAAATTGCACCCAGCGTGTGCATTTTTATATGTTGCTGTTATGCATTGTGAAATAATTGCTATTCATTAACAAACTTAGCTAAAATCGAAAGCAGGAAACTTCAGCTCGAATATTTTTTAGGAAAATTCGTCAAATTCGAGCAAAGCTCGTATCCTAATTCACTAGTGATTTAGGGCACTAGTACAGCTAGGTACCACTGTAATTGTATTCAGAGTGATAATTAGCGAGAGAATATTAGATAGATTCTGCTGAAAGAGTATTTGTGTTTCTTTTACGTCTTTGTATCAAGATTTATGTACATTTCTTTGTAAACGCTTTCTCTTTAAGTTTATACCACTGTACCCGCTATTGTCACGGCCAATCTTGTTAGCAAACATTACCGCTGCTACTAACACTCGTAACGCGGCTGACACAACGCTCGCGGAATCCTTTTTGTAATGTTTACATTTAAACATCTATAAATAACACATTTGTGTAATGTAAACTGAAATCTTTTATTAATATCCCAGTCAATGTTTGTACTAACCTTTACCAATCAACCGCTACTCTATTCTCATTTTAATATCGAACTGCTTCTGATCTCATTACGAATTATAAAATATTATGATCTCTCGATTCGAAGTTTTGAATGTAATTTTTATAGCAATAGTGTGAACGTTATAAATTCAATTTAAATATAAATTCACTTTCATTTCAAACCTTTGAATTATTACTGTATGGAAAAGATGTAAACACCGCCACAGATTGTAAAAATGATAAAAAAAAGGTTGATAGCGGGCATAAGAGTTTAAAGTCATTAAATTGCATCTGCCATCAATCATAATCATAATAAATGAATAAGAAAGAGTTCACGTATTGTAGAATGGAAAAATTTCGTTTGAATTATAAATGCCATCGGCAGGTGACGTCAACAAACCTAAAGCAGAATTCTAATAAGCCGAAGTTACTTAACAGCGGAAGTGGCAGAATCGACGCCTTCGTATTCCGACTCGGATTGTCGAAAGTGGAGTCCTGCGCGTTCGCAAAACAAGATTGCAATAACAAATAGGCTCGATGCTACTTACAATGAATCATTACTTCTACTAGCTCTACCTTTTCAAAACAGTATTTGTCATTTACGTAAGAGCTTAGCTTATAATTCAAAATTTGCTGTTCAATCGCTTTAATAGCTCCTTCCCGGACGTCTGGAAGGTAGTCGTAGTGATAGATATAGAGAAGCAGGGAAAGCTGTCAAATCTACCCACCACCTATCGCCGAATCAGTCTACTATCGGCAATTCAAAACCGTATTTCAAGATCCATTCAAACTACCAGCGTTATACATCAACATGGAATATATAATACAGACATTGTTTTCATTTACTTTAACTTCAATTTTACTCGATCATCTGTTTGCCAAGAGCTCTGTGGGACGCAACTATAAAGACATTCGTGTCTAAGCAGTTGGAATAAAAACCTTATCACAGAACTATCACTGATAAACTGCACCAAAACCCTAGTGAAGCTGGAACCTCTGTGTTCTGAGGCGATGGGTTAACTGTTCCATAATGAACTTTATTTAGAATGAAGTATACAATTCTATACGAGAATTACACGTTTTTACACCGAACAAAACATACTGCGCATCACGTTATTCAATCCGATACAAAAAACAAGGAATCAATAGTCTTTAGTTACGACAATGGATTGTTTTTAACCACATAATCTGAGATTCTCCACGCAATGTTGATATCACACCTATTATTGGTTATGATCACATTCAACACTTATAATAGCTAAAAAGAAATATAAATATTATTTAAAAATAATTAATAGTTATAAA
>DWHU01001505.1:0-12326 GCA_018247975.1 Parides photinus | reverse complement strand
CCCAAAAAACCCCCGCCCCCCCCCCCCCCCACCCGGTTTTTTTTTTACAAAACCCCCCCCAAAAAAAAAAAAAAAAAAAAAAAAAAAAAAAAAAAAAAAGACAACGAAGCGGAAGAAATATGTGCGCGGAAAAGATTTCCATCATCCAATGCGTACAAATATATTTGGGAATGAATTGCTTTTTCGTTAATATCAATTTAACCGGTTTTAATTACACCAACAATATGCGAAATTGTTTTGAAGATTCAAAACAACACCTCCGCTAGGTTCCTTGCGAATACAGGTTTTTATAAATATGTCTGTAAACGTTGGAGGCGGCGCGCTCCGACTCGTACGGAGAAGCGCCGCTGACGCAGGTAGTGTTAGGAGTACAAAAAAGCACAAAGCACAAAACTTGCAGAAACTGTACCAGCGTGCGCGTCTAGTATATATAATATATATATATATATAACTTGAGACGTCGCCGGCGGCATTGAAAATAAATCAGGAAGCAGCGAGCGTGCGCCGGCGCCGCGTGCAGTGCGAGAGCGGCGCGCGACCGGACCGGGGGCGGCGGCGTCGATGAGACCGGATATTTAAAAGACCAAAATTAATTTTCAAGTTTTATAATTGAAATGGGCCCGACTGTTAGTTTGTCGCTGCTGCTGTTAATTGAAACATCAGCACGGGGGGGCAGCGGCGGACACGGAGAAGTCGTCAAGGAGAAATATCGGTCCGCACTGAACTTTACAGAAGCCGCTGCGAGAGATGGGTACTTCACAGAAGAGCATAGCGTGGTGACCGAAGATGGATACGTTTTAACAGTGTTCAGACTGACCAAGGGCAAATACTGTAGCAAAATACGCCAGCCCCCGGTGCTCCTGATGCACGGTCTGCTGCAGACCGCGGACGCGTGGATAGACGCAGGCCCCGGGGCTGCCCTGGGTTACTTGATCGCCGGAGAGTGTTATGATGTTTGGCTGGGTAACGTCCGCGGTAATTACTACTCGAGGAGACATGTAACGTTGGATCCTGCAGAGAATTCTGAGTTCTGGGATTTTTCTTTGAACGAGGTCGGCGTATACGATCTGCCGGCCATAGCAGATTATGTAATCGATAACACCGAAGCGGAGAGAATAAACTACATCGGCTACTCGCAAAGCGGCGGCGCGCTCGTGATCATGTGCGCGGAGCGGCCGCGCCACTGCGACAAGCTGCGCCTGGCCGTCCTGCTGAACCCGGCGTCCAGAATGAAACACACGAAATCTGGACCGTTTCGGCTGCTTAACAAATTTTACGAAACCGTCGCACCCTATCTGGTGGACCCTCTGGATTTGGAAGCGCTACCCATCGGGTGCACGCTGCAGAAGACGTTGGAGCGCGTGTGTGACAACGGACAGGTTACAAACGCCGCGTGCAGTGCGGCCCTGGAAGCCACTGACTCCGCTCATCCCGGATCGATCACTGCATCCGTCATTCACACAGCGATGGCTCATTTCCCAGCGGGAACTTCAGCCAAGTCGTTGACCTGGTTTAGTCAAACCTTGAACTCGAACGAGTTCCGCAAGTTCGACTACGGCTTGAACACAAATTTGCTAATGTACGGGACACGGGAACCACCTGCGTACAACATCAGTGCGGCGGACGTCCCCGTGGTGATCATTTACGGGGAGAAAGACTACATAGTGTCCCCGAAGGACGTGGTGTGGTTGAGATACCAACTGCCCAACGTCCTCGAACTGTACCCTGTGGCAGACGCGCGCTGGAACCACATCGACACGGCGTACAGTCAACATAACAAGAAGATGACCTTCCCAAAGATTAATGAGTACTTATTTAAAAATAGCTATTGAGTTACGGCTTTCGGATATCAAAGTCGGTGGTGGCTTTATTTATTGGTGGGACCTTTCAATACCGCTCAGCCGGAAGCCGTCGCGACGGCCACCGAAATATGTGAACCGGAGTGTAGACGGTGAGCACGGCCGCGGTGCCCGCCGCAGGCGAAAAAGGGTATACATAGGTATTAAATTGTTATATTGGTAATATTTTTATTGTACTTTCCAAAATTAAAAACTAGTAAACTATTTGTATTTAATTTACTAGTCACCGCCCGCGGCTCAGCACAGGTTATCATCTATTAATTCTCCAGTTAGAAGACTGCGTCGCTGCTTGCAGCGAAAAACTAAAACGAACGTCAAATATTTATAGAAATTTGGACTTTTTTGAGAAACGAACCGATTTTGGCGATTTTCAAGGAAGATATGAACATATAGTATCGTAGTATCTCATGATTGTTTACAACACTTCACTAAAGTCATCACAAAAACCAGTGTGGTTTAAATTTTTAATATTAGCCTTAAAATATTTATACATTATGAAATATTATACATTTGAAATGAACTCGTTTTGGTGGTTAAAGCCAAAATTTCCGTTAAAGATTGTATCGAACGTTGAATAAATAATAATGGTTTTTGAACGAGCAAAGGCTGATTTATAGGATGTAATGAGGCATTAACCATTAACAAACGATTTGTTAGTTAGATTTGACTTCTAATTAATGCATGTATGTTATTAATTATTAATTTATTTATAATAGATATTCTTCATAGTTAATGTACCGCTGTCGATACATTCGGATAGCACATTGCTTGGAGCAGTGCTGGCCGCGGTGCGACCGGCTGGCGGCTTACGGAAGGTCGCTGGAAACTGCTGGATGCAGCAGCGCGGAGCAGGTTTGAGTGGAGATCCTATGGCGGGTGAAAATGGAACCCTGTCCACTTAATATTTCCCCTACTTGGACTCGGGGAGCGCAATGCAAGAACTTTATTCAACCCAATATGAAGAAGAAGTGTCAAATATAAAATGGCCGCTTACTGACACGATTAGCTCGGGCAGCGCGCGCTGTCGCGCGGCTATCGCTCCGAATTACTTACGACGGAGACTCAATTAAGCAAGTAGATAGAGGCGTCTTTAAATACCGCGCACACCATACTTCGACAACCTCACTACGAAAATGTTTTTAACAGCTCAACCTCGTCTCTTACTCATCTTGGCACTTCTTCAGCCTAACGATGCACAATCGTGGAATGAGCTCACAAGGCACATCAAAGTGCATATAGGATATCCTCCGGACGCCCTGAAGAACTTTACCGAGCTGGCAACCGAGTACGGGTACGTCTCCGAGGAGCACACGGTGGTGACCGAAGATGGATACGTTTTGACAATGTTCAGAATACCGAAGGGTCGTTATTGTACGGGAACGGTGAAGAGGATCCCCGTCGTACTCATGCACGGACTTCTCATGAACTCGGACTGCTGGCTCGTCGCCGGCCCGAGAGCCAGCCTGGCGTTTTTGATCTCAGACCTATGCTACGACATCTGGCTGCCGAACACGAGAGGAAACAACTATTCGAAGAAACACATCACGCTTGACCCTGCGAAAGACTTTCAATTTTGGGATTTCACTCAACAGGAGATGGGTTACTACGATTTACCAGCTTTTATTAAACGCGTCCTCAATCACACGAGAGCGGAGAAGATCAACTACATCGGACACTCGCAAGGCTGCGGAGAGCTGGTCGTACTGAACTCCGAGAGACCGGAGTACAGCAGAAGGATCGGCGTGAACATATTCCTGGGACCCGCCACCAGGGGCACAAACACGAGGTCGGTGTCTTTCAAATTGCTCGCCAATTTCTATAGAATCCTGTGGCCTCTCCTGAATAAATTTGGATTATTTGAAGTGCTACCACTAGGTGGTGTGGTGCAGAGAACTGCCGCCTTCCTCTGTAAGAACGCAATCCTGGCTAACACCGTCTGCAGGTTCGTTTTGAGCGCCTTAGACGCCTCGCATCCTAACTCCATCGACACGGAGACCGTGCGCGTGCTCGCAGGCCACTTCCCGGCGGGCTCGTCGGCCAAAAACATGGCCCATTTTGGGCAAGGTTTGAATGTAGACAGGTTCCTTAAGTTTGATTACGGTTCGATAAGTAACTTGAATCTGTACGGGACAGTGGAACCACCCGCGTACAACACCAGCGCCGTCAGAACGCCTACGGTCATCATCCACGGCAGAAACGATCACCTGGCGGCGTCCGCGGACGTCGAGTGGCTCGCCAACACCCTGCCCAACCTGCTGGAGCTGTTCTACGTGGCGCCGCCGCTTTGGAACCACTTGGATTTCACTTACAGCAAGTTAAATAGCAAGTTTGTTTTACCAAAAATCAAAGAATACTTGGAGAAATACAGCGATTAGAAATAAAATATAGAATCTGTGTTCTTGTCTGGACATCTTGATACATTTACAGGTCCCTCATAATGCGACTTACTGTTACACGTAATCAATGTGTTACACGGTGGACATTGAAGTACTGTACAGGTTTCTAGGATCACTAACAGTCAGGTGGCTCCCGAGTAAAGCTTACAACATGTTTACAAGGTTGATTTAGTTGATACAGTGCAGTATCCGCAACTGAATCATTGTTCAATTCTTGACGAGAAGCAAAGCTGCCATCAGTTAACCTGTTTCTCTGTTAGTCTGCCGCACGCGAATAATTGAAATTTTGATATTAATATGGAAGAATGTTTAAACAAGGTGACCAGACCTGGCGCATTTCTAAACCTCATTTTTCATCGTCACCCGAAGACAATTTTTACGCGTAACTAATTGCATTAAGCAGACGATAAACAGACAAAATAATTTAGTTTTAGCGATACGGTAGTCGACCTACTTTTAATTAAACTAATTCCAAGACGTGGCCCGCCGCAAATGTATTTATAATAGGTACTTTGTTGATAATGGAAATGAGATTAATGTAGCTTCTTTACTGGAAGCAATGGGACGAATAAATTGCAAATTAAACCATTGCAATACCTCATTGATTCCATCCATCATTCATTGTCCTGCCCATTTCCCAATATATTTGGGGTCGGCGCAATATGTCAGCCATTGATTCCACCCAGTAGTCCGTTATATAGACGATGGATCAATATTGTCAATTTTTAGAACTTTAGAAGGCAAGAACGCTGGGTGGGGGAGGGAGGGTCCATGCACCATGACAGTGGCAGACTTTTCCGAGTCGCGGAGGGAGAGGAGTGCCGGTATTGTGGTTCGCCGCTTTCCCTATCCTCCGCAACTAAGCGGTGCCGCACCGCTGATGCGGCGGCGGTGGAACGAGATCCGACGCAGGTTGCCGGAACAGTTCTCTGTCTTGGCTCCCATGGCCTCAGGGTGACGGACTCGGGGGGATCCGTTGCCCAAACGTGGAATAGATGCCGAGAGGAGGGCGCGTTGTATGTTCCGGTGCGCCCTTGCAGAGGGAGAAGGGATTCGTCCCCCGAGGCGGAGATGCGCGGTGCAGCCGGCGCTGGCGGATCGCGGAGTGTGCGCGAGCGTTCCCGTGGCCCCGCCGTAGAGAGACAAGGACGGAACATCGTGGGGGTTTTAGTCGGTGCAAGTCCCCTACATAACCTATCTTTGCCCCCACAAAGGCAGGTTATGTCTGATGCGAAGGCATTACCGCCACGTAAAACTAAAAAAAGGTAATTAGTATACTTATTTATTGGCGATGTTGCTGCTTCCCGTCCTGTGCGAAACCATTCATGGAGAAGAATCCTCACTTACAGACATCGAATACAAAAAAAATACACTTCGCTTGTCTGCTTTGTCACTGTGTAGCAAACTGCTTCGGATACTTCCCTAACTTTACCAAATCTGAGCACGGCCTGCTGCTCCACTGTGCGAGCAGGCCCTCTCCCTCCCGTCCGCGCCGGACTCCCGGACTGCCCGACGACTCAACTAGGTGCCACACGGCCTCAATCCAACCTTACCTACCTCTCTCTTAGACACGTCCCAGATTATTACTTATTATTACTATGTAAAAGCGAAGTGTAAGGCGCCTCGCTCTTGACCTCGGTCGATATCACCGCCCAGTGGTCGCAACGGTGATGTCCTCCGACCAGATGCTTCCGGGTCGTTTACACTCCTCTATGTCAAAATCTAAATATTAATATGTATTTTAATATCACTTCCTATTATTCAAATCCATTGTAATATAACCCAAAATAAAACTTTAAACTAATCGCACCGACCTCCGCCGGCACCTTCACCTTGCTTAATTATTGATGTACTGGGGTATACATGTACATATACGTGAAAAACAGACATTTCCTGAAAACCTTCGTTTTAGTTATTATTACTAATGACATAAGTTATTAATAATTATTTAACATTAATTTGCTTTACGTTCGCGTTCGGGACTGAATATTAAGACCTATTCCTAAAACTAGGCTATGCTACTATTCTCTACCAGGCGATGCTGTGCTGAGGTTAGTGAGGGTGGGTGAGGAGATACAGTAAAATTTAACATAACTAATAATAACTATACTCTGCATACATACAATATATGAATAAATACATAACGAAGACTAGTCCGGTGTGCCTAGATAAAAGCCTTTCACCATTCTGGGCTGGACTTCTTCCAGGACATATTCTTCCTAGGCGACAACATTCTTGTTTAGATCACTGCTTGTTAAAACTAGACAAATCCAAAGTACTTAAAACGTTTGTTTTCATACCCGTCACTGACCATGATGACATGGTCCTCTTAAAGTTATCTAAAGAGAAATTTAAAAAACTGTACAAAGTCTAAGACCAGTACAAGTTTTGACAAAGCACTGATAGAGCTACAGACTAAAAATTTTAACGAATTATTTACTTACATGGATCCTAATACACTAGCAGAGTCATTAATAAATAAAACAACGCAATGTCAACTAAAAAAACTTTTACAAAAATAATACCGTATTATTAAACCATAGATGAACCACAGACATTTTGAGATTTATAAGAAACAGAAATCACTTGAAGAATGAACTAAAACACAATCCGAGAGATGAAATATTTAAAATAACTTATAAGCGATACAGAAACTATTGCACAAATATTATTAAAACAGCTAAAAGTAAGTACGACAGAGACCAAATATCAAATGCCCTGAAAAATCAATAAAACTTATGGAAAGCATTAAACAGTGTAACTAAACGAAAGCAACATAATCAACTTTTAACAGAATAATTAGAAATAAAATGTACTAAATGACATAAAATCTATTGTATCCTCATGGGCACTCTTAGAAACTGACCCTACTGAAGTTCGTTTGATATTATTGGGTCTTCACAGTAATAAGTCTTCTGGGTTTGAAAACATAACATAACCATCTGCATTCCTAAAGCATGCTTGCACGGATATAGTTCCCATCATTTAGCGCTAAATAAATTTATGTTTCAAATTCGGTGTTTTTCCCGGTAATTTAAAGAGAGCTATCATAACCCCACTCCATAAGAATGGAGACAACAGCGACATAAACAACTACCGTCCAATTTCCCTTATTTCTACACTTTCTAAAATATTAGAAAAAAGTATTAATAATAGGTTAAAATCATACTTACACCAATTTCAAATTCTCTCTGAATCGCAATATGAGTTTATGATCAATATGCGTTATCAACAAAGGATACAATTACTTCTTTGATAAATACCATAGTACATAATCTAGATACAGGTAAAAAGTGTGTTGCTGTCTTTTTAGACATAAAAAAAGCTTTCGACGCGGTTTATATTACTACTCTTAAAAGAATTATGGAAAATATACCAGTACGGGGAACTCCATTATTCCTGCACAAAAGCTGCCTTTCCGGTCGAAAACACTGTACAAAAATAGGCAACTATCTTAGTGATGAAACCGATGTAACATATGGCGTACCTCAAGGTAGTGTATTGGGTCCTATCTTTTTCCTTATATACATCAATAGCTTATGCAATCTCAACGTAGAAAACGGAAAAAATTACTCTTATGTTAACGATACATCCATTGTTTTTTCTGGAGAATACTGGGATAAAGTCTCTAAACGTTAAACACTACAAAACACATTTCATCTGTTTCTCCATCTATAACCGTAATCAACTATGACCTGACTTTCAAATATAAATACAAAATTGTTCAAACCCTATCAACATAAATTGCACTTGTGACGCAATTAGCAAAGTTACAAATATAAAATACCTGGCTGTTACGTTAGATAACAGACTGTCCTGGCACTCGCATGTCGACATGCTCATGAGTAGAATCCGTAAGCTCGTCTGGCTATTTAAAACTCTTACACACGTTGTAGCAAGGAAACATCACTGCTCCAATCGAAGGTGCAGCGTCTAAGATAAAATTACTAGAATTGGAGAGGGCTCAAAAATCTTTATTAAATGTGATGTACCACAAGAAACATAGATTTCCTTTAAAAGAATTATACAGAATTACCAAACCTTTTATCGTTCAGGAAATTATATACACTACGAACCGTAACTCTAAACATTTAAATAATAATCGGAAAAAGAAACCGGCCCATGTGAATAAAGTAAAAACTACCTTTACTAGGCGACAATACAATACTGAATCTGTATACTTGTGCAACAAGATTATTGAAAATTTCACTTAATGAAACAAAACAGCTGTGATGTGAATGACTGGATAGTTGGCTAAAACTAAGAACATACGAGTATGATGAAATTGTGGATTGTGGATGGAGTTCCAGAGCCGTGCTGCCGGAACAGTAAGTGTTGAGGAATACTAATTGTTAAATTACTAGTTAAATATAATTTAATATAAATAAAGGTATAATAAAATCAACTCAACCCTAAAATGGTCCACGTAGACGCCAAGGGTCTACGACAACGTGACAAAAATAGTTAATACCAACGTTGGCATGACTTCACTTATCAATGTAGCCAATAACATTTTACACCACATTCCACATTCAGTAGCTTCAGGGGATCCACCCCATCCATTGTCTTTTAGAAGAAAAGTTTAGGAACATCTGATTCAAATAATAATATAATTTCGTGCAATTGCATTTCCCACTGATATTCCAACCTGTTCTATTTTTAAAAACTCAGTGTCAGCTTGTCGGGAAACCAACCCGCGGAGGTGGACTGCCGGGCAGCACCCGGGCGGCACCCGGGCGGCACCCGGGCGGCTCCCGGGCTCCCGGACACTACCTGCTGTTACGCAGCCATGCATATATTCATATGCATCATAGTTTACATACACACAGGTACATTCATAAACATATCAATTTAAACTTGTATGTTTAAACCGAATTAACATGTTTCAAATAAAATCATAGAGCTCAAGGGACCAGAGATCTGCTGCAGGAACCTCTCTGAATGATTGTGAGATTTATCCAACTCGCTCCGTGCGGTGCTCGAGGATAATACAAAGATTATAACCAAATAAATTATTGTTTTTGTAATAAACTTATCGCAAGTATATGTTCCAAAAGCACGGCAGTAACCGGTCGCCGTGACCTTTCCGGGCCGATGTTGCCTGTTCTTTGGTTTGAAGGCTACAGATTACAGAGCTGGTTCGCAGTTTGCTCTAGTTTACACTGCAGTTGCAGTGTAAACGCAAGTACTTATCCTGATGGCGATGGTGCTTTGTGTGTCTATATAGTCTTCATGTGATAATTATTGATTTGATAGTGGGGGCTACGACTATGTAACTCAAATCCAATCTGGTTCATAAATGATATAATTATACACACATTGTTTGTTTTGAAATAAAATTCAAGTTCAACGACTAAAAAAGTTTTAAATTTGAATACATTAAAATATTTAATATGAATAATGTTAAATTTATTCATAGCGATGATCGTCCGCGTTTCCTTATTTTTTATTTATCGCAATGCGAACCAGTGTTTAGTAACTGGTCATTTATTTACTTCAGTTGTTGGTTTGTTTGCGAACTTGGCCTCCGTGGGACTGATCCCCGGGACTCGACGCGGCACTAACAACAAGTACCTCGTGTACAAACATACAAACAGCAGCTCGTCCACGTCTGCGACTAAAACAAGTGCTGCTGGTGACCGTCAGTCCGCTGCGACGAAGTGATACTATCCAAGTAAAATTAGAATTTTTCCGTAAAAGTTTGGTACGGAAATAATTGTATACCAATATTACGTTACAGTGCAGCGCTGGCCCACGCGTGGGGCTCGCCACTTAGGTACACGGAAGGCTCCTGTTCTATACATATATGTATGTATATAATGTCCATTACTTTTAAGTCAACAGCTCGTACGCTCAGGCCATACGCAGGTCGACAACAGCAATCTAATAAAACCACATGAATGTGTTTTGTATGTTAATCAGTTTTTGTTCTCATTCCGATGACGCTATCAAGGATTCACTTAACCGGATAACCGGAGCATGCGCCTGCCGGATATAAATAGTTGCAAGCGCAGTTTAAAGATTCGATGCAGTATGAGAACTTACAGTAACACTGTCTGTTCGTATGGGACCCTTGGATGAACTTGGATGAAATGAATGTTGCTCAGTTGTTTCGATAAATAGATTTTTTAGCACAGCGCGACAGATGTACCGTTTATAGTAATGTTAATTGTACGTAACAACAAAGAAAACACCACGCAGGCACCTGGACAATCTCAATTAACGTGATGTCCTTTAGAGTTTAATTTTACTTTGTACTTATTTTAGGCTAGGGAATCGAATAAATATTCAGGGTAAAAGTGAATATATCTTTTTCGAGCAATTGGAGAATATTCTTCTTGTGACCGCAGCATCCCACTAACCTTAGTCACTCTCTAACTCCATCACCTAGCTAGGTGATGTGTGTTGTGACTATGGGAATTAATCGGGCATCTAAACCTAATATCACGTCTCAAGGAAACGAGCACAATCTGGTCCTGTGTATCGTCCTAAGTGGCCTTGCGTTGTAGTCGCCAGGCTTACCACCTACCACCAGGTAAATGATCTGCTCGTTGTCTTCGTATCGTCAAATGTGAGAGTGTGTCCGCCGTCGGCAAGAACGGCTTTAGCAATGCTCGCACCGACCTGCTTGTGCCAGCGGCCGTTTCGATAAAAACAGTGGTTACCGTTTCAAATACGGACATTTCATTACGTTCCGGTATTGACCTATTTTGCTTACGTGTTTGGAAATTGGAAATCGACGGTCAAGTTGAAAATTAGATTAGTTTTTAACAAGACGTGCGGAGGCGCGCCGGTAACATGCACCATCGCGTGCGGCGCGGTGGAGCCGCCAGTCAACGTGTGAGCCAGCCCTGGGCCGGGTCGCAGCCAGCAGTGCCACTTGCTCGTGGCAATAGCACTAGTGTGCAATCGATTCTGTTTCGAGTCAATAACCACAATCTGGTGTTGTGTAAACAATCTAATTAACTACGCGTTATCACGGGCGGGGAAAGCGGTGCTGAGGTCGCCGCTGCGCTGATCACACACAACCAATGGAGCACTTGTGTGCTACACTCTACTTATTATATATTTAATTGAACAAAATCAACGCGTCTTTTGCTTAGTACCCGTGCACTCGAACGAAGGAGGCGATAAGTGAACAATAAACACGATGAAATACTAAAACTGTTGTATTAGACTCTGCTCTAGGTCTAATCTAATTTGGTTCCCAGACTTTTTTCTAATAGATCACTTTTAAAATTGAGCTAGTCCCGGTGGAGCCCCTGCAGCTACTGAATATTTAATATGCAAGTTGTTACAAGTAACAGTCATTGAGATTATTAATATATCTGCCTACATTGCTAGGTGAAGTCAAGCTGACATTTTAATTTCTTACTATAAAAAGCAGATAAATTTTCGAGGACCACCGCTTATGAACCGTGATCTTCTATTTTTTTGTGGATACTACAATATATCGAGGAGTCTTCCGTGGACCTCTGGACAATTTTCGAATCCAAAGTATTAAATAATCTTGTTATTAAACGCAAAAGGTATCGCCGGCAGGGCGACAAGGCAACCGCCGCGCCCTTGTAACAACAACAACAACAACAGCGCCAATTATGAAGTAAACAATAATTAATATTATACTTTCCGGATAGCATTGAATTCCGTTTTCGTAAAATAAATTAATTTATGCCGTAAATTTGTAGCCTGTTATATTTTATGCAAATCGTTTCCGTGAGAGAGTCGACTTGCATCGATCGATAGAAAATTATATTTAAATAATATTGAAATACACGTTTAAGGGTACATTTAAGAATACGAGATGTGCGCCAGTATGTACTTGTACGTGTGTATTCAACTGATGAACAAAGCACGTCCACAGGTACACTGGTCGTGTTTCAACTGGCAACAATGTCTGTGGTTTGATGATGATCAAATCCGCGGTGAACCCCGCTCGTGGTGAGGAGACGCGGAGTGTCGGCTCACTGCTCCGGTGTCCCGGAGCTGGTGCACCGTTTAACTAAAGAGTGACATGTACATGTAAGATGCATTCTTTGCCGATAAAAGGAAACTCCTTACAAACTATACA
>DWHU01001504.1:0-12344 GCA_018247975.1 Parides photinus | reverse complement strand
GGCGCAGACAGCTCACCTGGAGCGGCCTCCTCGGGCCGGCCCTAACTCCACGGGCCGGCCGGGTAGGTTCCTCTTCGCTTCACCGTGGGTGACAAAGCCACCGTTACTAGAGCCCCTCCGCCACGACAAGGCGAGAACCTGTTCGGGGGGACCACCTTATATACTGCACTAACACGACCTTTGAGTACTATTATAATATGATATTATTCGAAACCATTGGTACAATTTAAGTACTACATTTTTACATTATTACAGATTTAAAAAAAAAAACTTTATTAATATCTTTACAACATACAATTTGAAATTTACATTCACCCCGTTCAAGCGTTGGTATTTTCTGATATTAAACGATAAAGTTAAAAATGTGAATGCAGCCAGAAAGATTTTTTTTATCATAGCTTTGCTATTGACGGTGAGAAGCGAATTTTGTAACAATGCTAGAGATTGTACAAGAATAAAGGAATATAAAACTGTATTTTATGCAAATGAAATATCATATAAACGTACATTGTGAAAAACTACTTTTGCTATTACTATGGTATAAACCCTACCTTCTTACTCATCCCGTCTGCTATTCCGAGATTCAGTTATTTTCTTCTGTACAAATATATGATTTTTATTGAAATGTATAAATGAGTAAATTCCACACGGGTATACTAAAAATTATCAATTTTAATTTAAACATTAAAACAAAAATTTTAACTTAAATACATTGATATCATTGTAATATGTGCATCGATCACGAGTCGTTAGACAATCGAGTTTAAAATTGATGGATGGTTATTGAATACAGTTATAAATAAAAATTATTGAAAAGCGCTATGTTTCATAACACACATATATAGCCTTATTATATAATTTAATTTAATTTTTAGGCAGAGCTATTTTCTTTTAATTAAACCATACATGCAAATTTATGAAGTATTTAATATACATCGTAATTATCTTGTTAAACGGTTTTGATTTGTATATACGCCTTTCCAATTTTTTTTCCTTGCGTCTAAATCTTTATAATTATTAAAGAGCAAAGGATGAAATTAAATTTAATTATCTGTATAGAAGTGTAGTCAATACAGTTTTAAGTAGAAAAAGTTTTACTTAACATGTATGTAGGTATGTTGCAGCTTTTCGGCTTAACGGAGAGTTAAAAATTGTAACAGAATAAAAACTAGTATCATTATAATTAAAATTTCCTATTAATACATAGAAAAAAAATCACTAAGATACTTTCTTCTTCAGGTTCATATACAATTATTTTCAAATATACGAAAAGATGTGAACTTGTTTTCTTTAAATCATTCGCGTTGAACAAAATAAGAAGCTTACAGGATATTTCTATTCAGAACAATTTCCTGGGAAGATTTTTAAAAGAAAGCGAGAGAGGTTCTTTTTTATTGTTTTTATACGTAAACGATTGTAGAAAATTATATACTTTATATTTTTATGGAGAAATACTTATACATAGTTTTAATGTGTTATCTAAAGTCCTTAATGCAGAATTTTCGTAAATACATAAGTTAAAATCAAAAATAAAAATTACAATAAGTATTCATGAGTAATACATTTGCGAGTCAAATTTATATTTTTTACACATCATTTACAAAACAGGTACGTTTTTTGGCGAATACCTTTCAGGTTGCTAGGACTGTAATACCTTGGTATGTCGCCAAGGCATTTGCATTTGTTAGGAACAATTTTTATTTTAGATCACAAAGCTAGTAATGCTTATAGGGTTAGGTAATTTAAACTTGATCATTACGATGTGTAGTGATTAGATTAGAGTAGAGATTATATGAACAGAGTTATCAGTTACTATTATAATAGGGCAATATAATGTCTGCGGTAAAATAAGAATATTAAAAAGAATCGCTTCCTCGTTGATCAATAAAATATGTAGTATTTTTATCCAAACAGAAAGAAAGCCGGGTCTGGTATTACTGTTAAGAATATTTATTAATACATTAATACTCCTGCATATATCTTCAAATGTTATGTCTAAAGTAAATTACGGGAATTTATAGCTATTTATAGCTATACATTATTATCGATTGAATGATAAGCCACAATCTGTAGTTGACAAGTAAAAATGTAGTTCATTCATCAAATCACTCCTGTTAATGGCTTTGCCAGTCAATTCTCTGTTATTTTTTCTATTACTACAATGAACATTGCAAGTTTATTTTAATCTAAAATCAATGTTTAAAAGTCCTAACTGTGGGGTAGTTTATAAGTATTCATATTTACAGGTAGTTTCATCTACCTGAATAAACATTAGTACGATCCCAGCCACGACTTTTATTGGACGTTACATTAACAAAGTTTTAGTCCGGAGCGCAACAGCATCTTGTCCCAATTTAACTCATCGTGTGATTGTTCTCAATATGTTTTAAATCAAAGTTCAACATACTACTAATCTTATTGTCTTCAATAACCTTCATCGATCTCCGTTATATATAAAACGAATATGATCAACAGGCAATAGTATATTAAATTTGGACATATTTACGAATATTTCATTAATTTTAATAAAACCAATTGATTATAATTTTACCAAGTGTGCTAGAAATTTAGATAAAAAATTACTATAGACAATGTTTGTACTAATATATAGTTTTATGATTTATTAATTTTAATGGAAACACTTGACCTCAATTTCACATGAGACAACAAGCCGGTAGATGACAAAGCATACATATTAGGGATACCCTGGCTTTATGACTGTCGTTAAAATTAATTAATATTTTAAAAATACATAAATGTGGTTATTTGAAATTATAATAATCACAGTGATAATATATTCTGCGAAACCTTCTCACTGAGAACAAATATTTCATTATATGGGAATTAAATGTCGTCATGAAGCACTCTATATCTATGGATTATTAATTTATACACTTTATTGCACACATAAAAACTGACATTAAAAAAAAATAGGGAATTAGACAGAAGCAAAGCAGCTTTGTAGTATCAAAATGTAAATTTAAAGACTTACTGTGTGCTTTATTATTTAGTTTAGCAGTAAGTGCTAAGTTTTCTTTAATCAAAACAAGTGAAACGTCAATACAATTATGTTAACCAATATTAATATATTTTGTGTTAATAAAGCCAGCCGTTATACTCATTTTAATATATGTATTCATAGTAAAATAAAGCCTTTTTGTAGTCAAATTATAGAACTTTTTATTCGTCGAGGAAGTTACCTGTTTTTTTTTATATTAGAGTACAAAAATACATAAACATAAGATTTCGTTCCACAGGGAGAGAAACGGTTATTTTTAAAAGCTTGTAAAATATTTGCGTTATTAAAAATAACCTAAACTCCTAAATATAGCTAAATAATATTTACGTGAATGTCTGAAGTCAATATTTTTTATGACAGTCCTAACAATTATGCTGGGAATGAACAAACATCTATGATTGAATAAAGTGGATTAGAAATTTGATTGCCAAATATACCACATGCTATATTAGTATTATTGAAATCGAGCGACAAGTATGTTGATCTCATGGTACGTGATACAATTATCCATGCCAATGAAGCTTTATTTATGTTTACATAACACTACATTATTATGATCGAATTGGTGCATTAGATGTTTAAATAGTTGCAAAAGTAATTTTCCTAATCGAAGCGTGCATCAAATTATACGTGCTCAATATTAAATTATACGATCCATAAATACAATTTCCCTTCTTAACGGTAACTTAATTCTTCTAGGTTTTGGTATTAAAGATACATAACTTTAGTAAAAATTGCATCGAATCTTGTAACACATAATATTCTTAATCATAGAATTATATAGCAAGTCGATAAGATGTTATTGCTCGGTGGAACAGCTTTCAATACACTATACATCAATGTCTATAAACATTAATCCAGCTATCTACATCTTAACGCTATTAATATATAACATACTAAAGTAAAATCTATTTATATTACGTTAGTGATAGATAAATAGATGAAAATATTAGACGTATTGCGTCATTCGAAAAAAATATAAAAAATAAAATAAATGATGTTCTTTGGGAGAAGCTGGTTTAACGTGATAGTGGGTTGATAGTGTTAACAAGATTGTATGTGAAAAATGGATTTAGGTAAGGGAACTAACTAATATAATCAAACTGCTATTCAAACCATGAAACATAATGTAAATGACTGGAACCGTGAAATGAAAATGTCACTATGCAAAATTAATTTTATGGTTATTCTGGATTTATAAAGATAAAGTTTAATTAAAATTTAAACCCGGGTTAACAATGATTTTTAATCGACTAAGGGACGAGACACGCCTGACTATTATAAGGTGGCTCTAGTTACACAATGTTAAGTTCTCGCTCGTCTAATTCAGATATAAGATTTTAAGACTTAATATATTATCAGTAGTTATACGCTCACTGGGCATAGGCCTCCCTCCTCAAGGACCTCTATTGAAGTTGGTTTAACACTACCCGCATCCAGCAGTTTCCTGCGATCTAACCAATTTATCTGGTTAATTTAAATATAATAAAATTAAAATAGTACATGCATATAGTACACAGTGTAATTAAAATTGTCGATCCAAAATCGGAAGTAGTAGCTGCAGTAGTACCCAAATGATCTCCGTTTGCATGGACTTGGAACTAGTAATACTTTGCTAATGGAAGTACGTTTGTGTATTCATTTTAAATAAGTTACGTATGCAAGAATGTACTAGCTTTCACTATTTGTTATAGTTACGAAAATTTTGAACTGGACTAGAGCGAGGGAATCTATACTAATATCTCAACAGCTACACATTTAACTTCATAAAAGAAATTGACGGGAAGCGCGCCGGAATGCAATGGCTGCCGTTTATTTTTGCCGCCGAGGTAATTGTAAACATTTTTGTTTATGAACGTTACTAGACGTTATGCTCGTGGGAAACCAAGATTTATCACGGCGTGGGGAAAGGCGAGAACGTCAGGAGTTATGATACTCGCAGATTAGACGTCATGTGAATATGCATATAATATTATATTTTAAATTTTACTACAAGAGAACTGTACGAATAACGGTCATTTGTACTATATATTTAAATTTGTACTATTGCTGCGAATTCCGACTCGTAGTAGTTGAATTAGTTTTGACAGCTTTATGGCAGGGTGGGTTTTCGATTCAATCAATCTATTCTTTACACTGTATACTTCAAACGCAGTAACGGCATTCATCTTCTAGATATCTAGGGAGCAAAAAGTTACTTTAGATGTGACTGAGTGTTTGAAGATGATAAATCTAACGAATAAATTAAAGTTGACTTGAAGGAAAATTGCCTACATTAACATTTTCATGAAAGCGTAATCAATAATGTTTGTATTCATGTATGTTTTTTTTTATTTAATTTCTTCATTAAGTAATTAATATTTAAGTAACGCGTTTAGAAATTTAATACAATTAAAGTAGTAATGTAATCGAATAGTAAATATTTAATAAATAAAACGTCTGTAGTAAATAAAGGGTTTAGTTACTAAGTTGCGTAATCACAAATGTGTAATGTTCCACATCCTACAAGTAGATAAAGCAGATTGTGCAAATATTAGAGTAACCTCTAGCCCAATATGTTCGCCAAAAGATTTAATCGCCCATACGATTGTTTCCTAATTAAACAACGATTGGGGTTAACGGTCAAAGTAAAATGAGGGAGAAACTACTGAAACTACGTCCCGTGTCATCTAAAATTTGTTTAATTTAAACTTAAATTAAAATCATTTTGCTTTAATACTTATATAAAAAATCTTCCAGAAAGGTAGTTTCCGTAAAAGAGTTACAAATAATAATATTTAGTACCAGAAATAAGTGAAAATACAATTGGAGGTTTAATGCTGTTAAAATAGAATCGTATAATCAATATAGAACAGCCTAGGTGATAATTATAATAATTAGAGATAGAGAATTTAAGAACAGGGCTAAATTTACTAATTAGACTACATTTTTAGGTTTCTCTTACTGGAGAACAAAGTGTCGTCAGGTAAAGAATAGAGTTAAAGTAATGTTAGTGTGCTGTTTATGTTTTATGTACTTTGTCTCGAAAGCGAATAAAATGGGCTTAAATTAGGTTTAAAGCAGGATATCTTTGAAAGATCACCCTTTCCTTCCATAATAAAAAAGGTAGACAATACGACAGCGTGTTTCTTCAGCACAGACAATAAGGAAACATGGCTACTGACCAATTAGGTATGAAAGATGTAATTGGTAAAATTACGGGAGTAGCAAATATTAAGATCTATCCCAGTTTGCGTAAACAATCCTAATGGGCGTTGTGATGACGTAGTGTTTACCATCAGGTGAATGTTCTGTTCGTGTCATCGCTTTGTTCGAATGAAAAAAAACTCCTGCTTTCTTTGTAAATGGCAGACATATCACTTACTAACAGGCAAACGTCCTGTTGCCCTCGTCGCACAAAATAAACCTCATGTTCACCTTTAGCAAATGGCTACAGATTTGTGAATATAATATTTTATTAACGATGAAATATGATTACATTAAAAGTTATTAACATAATGAAGAATGCTTCAAATTAATTATGATACATTGGTTTGATATAAGTTGCACATTTTTATACTTTGTCTGAAAGGTAATAAATGTCCACATAACTGTCTGTGATACGGTAAAAGCGATAAACTTATGAAGATTAGTGCGCAATTCGTCGGAAAACAATACAAAGAACAGTTATCGCTAGTAAATTTCTCCACACAGACAAGATGTATTTGCCAGATCATTGGACTCTGAATTGCTTCTGTCGATTATCCTCTAAGGGGGCGAATTGACTACAACTTAACACTTCTACGGTGTGATTGAGACACCAATCGTGAATAACGGAACAATATACACTAATAGATTGTTTGAAATTGTTGCCAGTTATAACATTTTATAAATACATACGGTTTTAGTAACAATTGAAGATTTAAATCGCTTTATTTTTTGTTTAGTGTATGTAACGGAAGAACCTATTTCACTGGTTAAATTGGACTATTACTGCTCAATAAAGTATTGTTGGTGGTGATATAACACTAAACAAGTGTGACATTATATTTGTATAGTTCAATTGCACGATTGGCATAAAGGTGACAAGGTGAATTTATACCTTCGTCCAATTTTTACTAATGTTGCTTGCATTGTCTTAAAGTTAAACGGTAACTGTAGTCTTAAGTAATATGCGGCGGTAAAAAGTTCAAATTGATTAAGCTGAGAAGTAAAATTGAACTCTTTATATTTTATTAGATCAAGAATAACAACGAAGCTGGCATTTCGCCTAATGGTAAGTGATCTTGCAGTTTATAATATAAAACTTTATAAACTTCGATAAACCAAACACGCATATGTACGCACCCTGTCTCTTTGAGAACAGTGATGGTTAATCCGTTATTACATTAATATTTTGATTTGTTAGTACATTTTTATTGTTAACAAATGGTTACTGCCTTCATTGGTGACACATTTATGAGTAACCATTATACCATGGATTATTTGATAAAACAACACGAAACACCTTCGTTATCATTTTAGTTCACATCACAGAATATCGAAGTAAAGCTGTACCAGTGTTCACATGTCGTCGGTATGTCACGAAAATGCGAATCGTAAAAGTTAATTAAACGTTGTTAGTTTCAGATCTTCAATAATTTTTAGTGATATCAGTAAAAATATCATTATAACAGCCAAACGTTATAAACACTGTGTTTGATGTAGAGTGAGGAATAAATACTTTGAACAGGCGATATATTTTTAGAAAGTATATAGTTTTAACACTCCAGAAGTCCGTCTATAAATTATTCTTGACTCACACTTATGTCGTGCGCACCAATAAAAGCTACCGAAAATATAATGAACCTGTGTTCAAACTTCTAATATTATGATCTCTCTTATTAGACAAGATATTGTTGACGAAAGGATCTTATTAAATTTATAATTTGTTATCAAAGTGTATTATTAATGTCGTCCCATTTAATAAAAGTGAGAGAATTAAATAAACTGTGGTACAGAATACATTTTAGTAAAATTTTTGTCAAAAATAACGTTTTATAAGACTGGTGGTTATTTTAAACGGCAATAACTAAGTTGTTTATTGCTTCAGTTAACGTTGTCCGCGTACGTTGAATATATGAAATATAAATTGAAAATAGTTTTCATGTTATGTTAATACGTTTTTTTCTTTGATATCTATATGGAAATAATACTTCTTTTCATCAGCGCCACCGCGGCATAAACAGTACAGTCCCGGCCGGCAGAGTTACTGCACGCTTCCGTTCGCCATTCCGATCAGTACCACATTCGTATACATTTTAATTAAAAAGGTGAATAATAAATATAAATTTAGTGTACGGGACATGAAGAAATATAATTCATAATGTTACACTTCAATATTTGCGTATAATTGGTAAGTAATATATCAAATTGTTCTTACAAACTTGTCAAGCTAATTCTTTACTTTTTTACTCAATCGTTTAAATGTATTATAAGTTTTAAATATTTCTTAACTTGAACATTTATTGTGTATATGTAAACTGATTGAACTTTTAATCAATTTAAATAATTAAATGTACAATCAGTGTATTGTATTTAAATATGTTTCAAATGCGTTATAATATACGGAAGTAAAAACAATTTTCATAGGCTTTTATTTTTAGCATTTTAGCTATTATTTTTATATAATTCTTAATAAAACGTGCAGTCTGTTCATGAGGTTAGAACTTGTCTCACATGCCTATATTAGTGTGGGCCCCACAATATCTTTGTAACTAGCACAATATTGGTTTTAGAGACAAATGGTAAATCTCATGGGCTTACTACAAACACTAGGAGGGTAACCTTCAATTACGTTCTAAGGTCATGTATTGCTGAAACATGTGTTAAAGTTTTATTAACATAAATTATCTTCTAAAAGTAAGACCAACTACCAATAAATTGTAAATAAAACACTAAAAATGTTTATGGAGTTTGGTATGAATAAATTTGAGTATTTTCGCAAGATTAACTACCGTAAACGTGTACATAATATTGTAATAAAATATCGATAGTTCTAGCTTCCGCCATAAATTTGCTGATTATATATAGATAATGTACTCGATTTTATCTCCCTGTAATCCTAGGTAAATTGATATACGAAGCTTAATTAATGAAGTACGCCTATTACCAACAAAAGTACTGTTTCAAGCATATAAGTAGCAATATAGTACAGTTTTCATCGATATCGACTTCGACTTCTTTACTGTGGTAAGGGTACTTGTTTTTCAAGTCGCTATACCTCGGTACGATTTCAAGCCGCCATTAAAAAATTCTGTGCTCTGTAGGCCTTTTATTATGTTCGAATATAATTTGTGTAGTACTACGAGTACTTTTTTATCTGCTGAAGTAAATACTTACGTAGAATTTATATTTAAAGTAGTTTATACATTTTACATGTGTAAATATAATAAGAACAATTAGCGTTGATTGAAAACTATGAATTACGAACATTGAATACGTTTGAATAGGTATTTTTTTTATTAAAAACTGTTGGCCTAGTTCGTAGTCTCTGGCGACTGTTCGACTTTCCCTCTTTAATGACACTTAAATTTATGAAACAGGTAAAAAAATACTTGCATTAATTAATTCAGGTATTTCAAAAAAATTGTTGCGAATTTCAAATAATATTACAAACTGGGAGCGTCCACCGTCAGATAATGATGACGATGATTGTAAAACTTTTTAAAGTGAAGTAATGTACGTTTTATTATATCTATGTTTTCGAAATATTTCTGTCCGACTGGATAGGTACCACGACCACTCTGACAAGAGTGAACGACTGAAGAGAGAGAGATAGGTACCACCACAGCTCTAATTACTACCACTCAACAGTAGTCTACTAACACTATAGCTCCGATTGCGTGTAGCTAGTGAAATTTATAGGCCACGACGAACACGATGTGGGAACTACGTATATGATACTAACTAGCGCCACGTTGTCATTAGCAGGTGTATCGTTTTCCATTAGTTGAACAGCTTGCTCATCTTGACGGTTCGACGAATAAAAATTACGATGAAAAAAGAATGTGAAGTAAATACAAGAGTTTGAAAGATGTACCGCATTAGATGTTGTCACAGTACTTCGCCGGGGGGTACGCTAGCCATTGTTCAGCGTTTGAAGACAAAATAAAATGAGTATAGCTTTTTGTATTTGATATTCTCAGTTAAACAGGCTTTATTAAAATTATATTACGTTCCTCCTCCCGGAGTTATTTCGTACTAAATCAATTATAATCTTTATTATATTATACTTCGTTCTACATTTTACAAGTTAATAGTAAAAAGATCACTTGCATATGGATAATTATTTCGACCACACTGTTTTTTGCTTGCCGTAAAACGTAATGCCCTTGCTGGGTTATAAAGTAAACTACAGGTGTGATACGGCACGCACAAAAAGGATGAGCAAATGTAATATATTGTAATAATCGTTACTAAGATATTATTAACTACACATTAAAAATGTTTTAGACAACTATAAGAACGTTTTAAAAGTCTGCTATTGATAACAATGTTCCAGATTATCTGAACTAATACATCGGATTTGATAGACTACAAATACATGTAATAGCACTTGGATAGACTACAAGTGTTCCTAATATTATTAGAGAACATGATTGAGTAACCACCGGCTTAGGAACACATTGTTAACAAAAACTAAACCACTCGTAGATTACAAAAGACAGTGAGCTGATTTTACTCAGAAAATGTCTCGGTATTTTATGATAACTGTAACACAAAGTCAGGATATCTATCACCGCGGTCCTCCTGTGACTAATGTTCCTGTTAAATACTTCACGTCGCGTCGGGTTAACAAATAATATGATAAAAAAGAAAAAAATCATAAAATCTACTTTGATTAATTGTCCACTTTCATAAAATAAGTAACTATCATCTATCAACATATAAAAAAATATTAAAATCGGTTCAGCCCATTCAAAGATTACTTTAAAATTTATTTGTATAGATGCTTAAAAACAAAAATTCTCCTTCAGAAAGCTTTAAGAGATAGTAAAGAAATTAGTTATTATTATATTAAATGAAATTTTCATATAAACTGTGATTTTTAGTTACAGTGACAGCCCATTAGCTACAACATACACGACCTTTGTTGCGCTCTGGCTTTTTATCATGTGAGGGTAATGGACTTTGCCTGTTGTCTCCATTTTGTTAAGGGTATACGATTTCAAGGAATAATTTTTTGGTTTTTGATGTACTATAATAGGTATATACTACAATTTAGAAAATTTTCATAGACTTGAATTGTTTACTATCTCTAATTTGTGAAATAATCAAGACGAAACCACAAAACCTTCTTAACATGTATAATTTTTTTAGTGATGGATTAGATGGATGGTCTGAGTACAAAATTTTATCATAAACTAACGAAAATTTTTGAGTTGACGAGTGACTAAATTTTAAATCCCATAACAAAAACCAAAGACTAATTTGGTTAAACAAGTAATATACGCTAGTTCATTACCTAGGTAATTACATTTCTTTATTTCGACAGGTTGCTCTTGAAGTAGGGAACAGTCAGTTTCAATAGCATTTGTTTCCAGAATATTAAAAATGTATAATATAGTAAAAGTTGACTTATAAACCAAAACCTTTCATCGCCTGACCTTTTGATGTATAGTCAGTCAGGTTAAAATTTTGTGAAGCATGAAATTATTAAAAGCATAGCCGGCTTTTGAGTAATATTCACAAGGAAGGATACTGAAAACCCAATTTCAACTAGAACATCTGCATTTAGTTATACGACGAAAATTAATGAAGTATGCAAGTATAAAGTAAAAAAGATCAATATGAGCTAGGCAAACAAAAGTTCAGTTATTAAAAAGAATACATATAAGTACATATAAAGAATATAACAGTAAATATACAATAGTAACTTTATATATATTGAAAGTAATTAATACAGTAATAAATTCATCAATGTATAGTTAGCAATAGACTTAATGAAAGAAACTTTTACGTTTGGGAATTATTCGTTCCTCGTTTTAATTTTCCACGGGATTGTTTTTAGGTAAGTTAGTTCAAAGGTCTGTGAAACAAAAGCCCAAAGAGAGGAATTTGTAATTGGAAAACTTGTAACTTAAGAACACGTATCGTGTGCTAAGGAGGTAAGATAAATCGGCTGAATTTGTAGCAGCTACGGCAGAATTACCTGTATGTACACAATCTATAATACATGTAACAAAATTTTAGGTTTATCATATAATAAACGTGTGATATATTTAGTAGTCCGTGTGCAATCCAGGGTATGCGCGAAAAATATGTCTCAAATGATAATTTCAGTCAAAATACTTCGACTTGTCTG
>DWHU01001503.1:0-12345 GCA_018247975.1 Parides photinus | reverse complement strand
ACGCTACGATTGCTGTATTCGCATAACAGTTCAAATTACATCTACAAATGTGTCACGCATAAAGCCTTTGTAGAGACACGAAGGCCAAATTCTGGCGAAGAAATCGTTAAGTTAATATCAGAAAAGATTTTATCGTACTTCTAGAGTTCTTAAAATGTGTAACGCTTTTTGTATTTAAGTTTAAATGAGCTGAAAGACTGGTATAGATCCTTAAACTCTTATGTTGACAGCAGGACCTCTCGATTGTATTATATAACATATAGGTTGTATAATATATATATTTTTCAGCTTTCTGTATGTTCCCACTGCAGGGACTCTGCCTTCTCTCATAATGAGAGAGTATTTGACCCTAATCCACCACGCTGACCAAGTGCGGGTTGGCGGATAAAGCTAATGATATTTAATTTCTTAAAGCGCACATAACTAAGGAAAATCATCGGTACGCGCCGGATTCAATCCCGCGATCTCCGAGTCGGAGGCCGAGGTCCCAAACCACTCGGCTATCACGGCTCTATAATACGGTATAATATATTAATAGTATGTAATAGAAAATGGGTTTTAGATTATTTATGCAACGTTACTTTGTTTAATTTATTGATGCAACTATTCAATTAATATTATCTGTATATTGCCACTTAAGGTGCAAGTTCTATGCAATATATAAGATTTAATAGTGCCCCTTTAACGAATGTAGTTGAGGTAGAAGTGTATTGTTTATACTTTACAATATCATTGCTTAGTCTGCTACATAAATGTGTCTACCGAGTATTCTACAAAAAAGGTTTTCTGCGCAAATTGTACAATCTTTGTCAAGATGTTCTTAACTTTTCTTCTGCAATAGTTTTTTTTAATCACTTCATTTAAATAACCATAAATTGTGCACTGTCGTTTTAAAGAGATTTATCTTAATTATTTATGATTTCTGCTGTTAATTTGTACCACCAGCAGCGTTGAAACACTGTGGGGTTATGTCAAGGAGGGCATTGAGCACTGAACACTTGTCACGTTGACGCATGTGAAACGCATGTACCCACATTATTCACTCTAACTCTTATCGCCTCGGCTCCTAACTGCAGTAGTTTATGGAGTGACAGATTTGTAGGGCTGCCAGATGATAATTTTTAACCTATTTCAAGATCATTGATTTACTTACTATCCCGTTTGTTTTCAGATTAAACTCGTATTCTTTTTTGTATGGGAGTTACAGAGTTTGTTCGTGTAAGGAAAGTAAATATCCTTGTTAATGCTACTCGTTGCGCATATAGTGTCGCATTAACTGACTCGGCAAACGTTGTTTTGCAATATACATAATTTGTAGTATGAGTGTGTGGGGATGTATTTATAATTGAAAACTTTGTAGATAATAAAAGTGTACTTTACTTACATTAATAAATAATTATCTATAATACATTAAGGTGTAAGTGACCTATCTCTCAAGTTGGATCTAACTGCACACAATGTGCAAAATTTTATTAAAATCGGTTAAGTAGTTTAGGAGTCCCACGCGGACAAACACAGTGACACGTAATTTATAAATATTAAGATTAAGCGACATATTAACTTATAATCTTGTAACGTCATTTGTGCGTTATGAATAAAATTAGATTGTAACAACGCTGTTTAGATTGTAAAAATTTTGAAAGCGAAAATGAAAAGCAGTTGGTGAATTATATCGAAGTTGGTGGCTGTATCCTGATTGTGTCTTGATTATCCTGATTGTACTGGACAGCCCTGTCTTTTATCAGGATCCGTCGGCCGCTGAGTCAAGCGCGGCGTGGGTCGCGCGTGGGCTCCCGTGGGCTAATTGTCGTGGGAACGAACTGCGGTCTGCCCACGCCGCGCTTGTCTCCTACCACGTCATCCTTCACCTCCTCGAATAGATAATAAACTGATAACGCCTCGCTAATGCTTATTAATCTTTTCCTTAAGCTGACACGTGCTTAGTAAAAGTAGCGGAAACATTTTATGTACATATTTTTCCGAATTAGTAGACAGGTATAGTTGTTCGTCATATTTTCCTTCATTCATAATTAATATTATTAACAATTACTCAAAATACTTCTTATATAGAGATTATCCAATATGCAATAAATAAGAAAATTAGAAGATAGCGTTGATTTTGTAGTTAATTTGCCTGGTTCGATTCGGGGTGTAAACATCAAAACGCATTTAATTACCTTAATAAGTACCTATATAAATTACGTGCCACAGTATTTATCCGCGATGCATTTCTAAACTATTTAACCAATTTTAATAAAAATTTTGCACACTGTGTAGAGTTTAATCCTACTAGAGTGATACGATAACTTATATCTCAATTTATAGTCTTAATATTATTTTATGGCAAATTATTTGTTTAATGTCTGATAGTAACAATTATTTATTACTTCTAGACGATACCAACAGAAGTCGATATCTGTTGACTGGATTAAGTTCGTATTCAATATACGGCGCTGTGTTAAATGTATGTATGTACGTTTATTACATAAAAGATAAACTCGAAAAAGGTAGAACCGATTTTCAAGATTTTTTTGTTTTTGGATTTGTCTTCGTCGGGAATAGGATTTAATTCAACTAAAATCTTTATTTTATTGTACTTATTTTTTCTGTACAGTTTTTACACATTACGACAGTACAAATTTAACTGTATAGTTTTGTGTTTATATTAAAATCATTATTAATCTGCTTATTTATTGACTGTTAGGCGGAACAAAGTTCGCCGAGACTGCTAGTTAAATAAATAATGTTATTAGAGGGTACATAAATGTTAGTTAAACAAATTTTAGCTTCGTGTTATATGCGTCATGTCTGTTCTCTCATATTCTACATTCTGCACATAGCGCCGACGCCGACGCCGGCCGGACTCCGGAGCAGACGTTGAGTAACGGGCGCGGTCTAGCCTCGCCCGCGCCTAGACGAGACTATCAACGGCCAATTCACGGTCACCTATTGATATAATATGAGTAACAAGCGTCGCGCGTCTGCCCGCCGCGATAGTGACCAAACACACAAATAAACAGAGACTTTCCCCGATAACTGCCGTTGCTCACCAAGACACAGTGTACTGAACATCTAAATTAGTGTTTCTCAACGAGGGGCCTACGCCCCACAGGGGGGTAATTCAATACTTGGAGTAGACCAATTCATAAATTGACCCAACATGACTGCTCTCTTCACTATGGGTTTTTTAAGTGCAATGCAAGACATAGCAGTCAAATATAAAAAAATAAAGTTTTTAAAAATATATAAGTTTCTGAAGTGGACAATTATTTGCTTTAATATGAAAAATTATCTATGATATAATTGCGTGCGAAGAGGAAGGGAGGGGACGAGTGATATGAGTTTTAGAAAGGCCAAGCAGGGGAATGGCACATAAAAGCTTGGGTTACACTGATCTAAATGATGAATTCTCGCTTTGTCTACATATACATATATGTATTTCAAAAAGCAAAGCTGGCATGGTAATCGGATGATTATACGCAGGTTAAAAACAATTTGGAGTAAGCTAGGATAATAGACACTGCTCTGAATTATACTCTAACATATCTCTAGTAATTTACCTAACTAAACTCCAAGCAAAAATCGGATCGGCCTTTGGTATTGGCTGGACGGTCTCTTCTAACTGTATTTTACTATTAGTTGGAGATCAAACCAAATCCATTCTTATTTTATTTAGGTGAATACTAGTAGCAGTGTTTATTGTTCTATATTTATAAACCTTAGCAATGTCATGTAACTTTATAAATATATTTTTTTCATTACTATCAGTTTAAAAAAAGTTTTAACCGAGACGTATGAGATTAATTACGTGAATTATGGTTATTACGATCAAACGCCCGATTCGTTGATAAAATGTTCCGTTTGTTGGTGAATACGCGTGCCGGAAGCATGGCGTCCGCTCCCACGCCTTGGCACGCGAGTTGGCGTGCACCGGCCGTCGCGCCGACTGCCAACTCCCTGGCAAATGAGCTGCCAAGAGTTAACTAATGCGACGTCGAGTTCCATTACAGATATTTTCGTACACATAACTATTCGATTTTATGTTTTAATAGATAACAATTGAAGGAATCCTCAGTACATGTAAGTTTAGATAAAAGAGCTTTTGATGATTACACTGACGTTTAAGTTTGTTAAAATTCCATCTTACTGGCATTATGACAGAAACAGACTAATAACATCCTATATAATAATTGCTCTTCATAAATCTAAATTATTATACACGTTCAAAGAATGGTATGTTACATAAAGTACATGTAGATGTATAAAAATAAATGGTTCACCGCAGACTGATGCACGAGTATCTGGGTGGTTGCCAACCTGCGGAAAATAGCCGCGGTCTGTTTGAGGAATACGCTTTATAATCGTAACTCGTACATGACTCATTTAAGATTACAAACAAGCTCCAGCTAACAATAAATCCAATATGTATACATACATAATGGATTATACACATTACTACTATATAATATCTATTTTAAATAAGCACTGACGTTTTTTGAAACGGACAAAATTATATTTAAATGTCAGATTTAATGTTATCACAGACAGAATTGGTATTTCAAGTGCCATCTCTACGAAAATTTAGTATTCTTGAGAAGCACTAATTAATTTTATTTAGTATTTAAGTAGCCTAGATAATTAACCCTCGAGTTAGTAGTGTGTGAAGTAGATGGATTAAGGTCACGGTTTGACCTGTTTTTTTTTCAGAAATAGATAAAAATTATTTACTGCAAAAATTAGCGTCTGTTGGTTTATATAATTGTGTTATAATAATTATCTATTTAGGGCGCGATTGTGCCACGGGTGGGCCCGGAGCACTATTCTGTTTCAGCCGGCGCCATCAGACTAAATCCGTTTGCTGCGGCTGTGACGCGCAGTTACGTAAATATCACATACATCAGTTGTGTCTGGGCGTCGGGTATATGGATTAATATCTATCTAAACACATACAAATCTATTTAACGTATATAAAAACAATAAAAAGTCAGCCTAAATAAAACTATGATAAATAACAAAATCAAAAATTCGTCAGGAAACTTTTCTGATTCTTTTTAAGTTGAAGGAGAAACCAGCAACTTTAATTACCTCGTGCTAGAATAATAATTACAATAATATAAATAACTGCAGGTTTTCCTTAATTTAAAAGGGCACGCTGTAGACAAACAGTAAGTCAGAAATACTGCACGTAAATTAAATTAATTAAGAATTTATATATTACGCTTGTTCATGTTTCCAATATTTAAGCTATGAATTTAAGTATTCACACCTTTATCTCTACGTTTCTACATTCACCTTAATTATGGTATAATTTATAACTTAATCTTTTTTTTCGATTCTTGCTTTTTACTTTATACTTAGATTAAATAAAAGCACACCATTTCAAGCATACTTTCTAGAAAGTAACATTAATTTGATGGAAACGTGAAACTTTTCTGTAAATAAAATCAAACATATCTTTATTATGCATCTACCTATATATTGATCACTTCAGTAATGATTACAAACTACATAAGGTCATTATGCATGATTTTTACATAAATCACGTGGCTATTAAGTGTAATGTTGTGAAAGTTTATTATCAGCACTTTCACTACCCGTATATATGAATGAAATAATATATGTACCGTAATATGGAAATGTTATCATCATTATCATTTCCTTTTTAGGGAAAATTTTAAGAAACAGAATTTTTATTTTGAAAACTGTAAGCACTCCGGATTAAACCTCAACCTTTAAACTCTGGGATTCTTCAAGTAATGTTGGTCAAATTAAGTTACAATTGCGCAGATGTAAAATTGTAACAGACAGACGGCATAATTTCCCTTTCAAATATCCGCAGTCTCCTCTTGTATAATACGTGCATGAGTATAGAGCAGTTGCGTGCCGGAAGGCGACGGCAGTTTCCGGTCAGCCCCGATGCGGCTCACGTCGAAGCAATTTCGCACGCTTTTTTCATAAATATTGAAGTTTATTAAAAAAAATCAAATAAATACTTTTTTAATGTGTACAATATTATTACAAATGTAGTAGTGTATGCGGTGCTTAGGTTGATGAGATTTCTGCAAGTTTACTTTAAAGAAAGCAGCCTGTTTTGGCGTTCATAAATATAGAAAACAAATTAAGAAGCATTGCTCAGCAAATATCAAAGTGCTTTTTGAATAATTTAAATTAATTATTTATAATAAACGCCTACATTTGAATTTTATAAAATATACGTTCTCTTTGCTATTTGAATGATGCCTTAACAAAATGTCAAAATAATGACAAACATGTCAAATACGGACGGAGGTACAGACAGACGAGTGGCCACAATAGGGGTTAGTCTTCGAAAAAATATCTAAGAATAGAAAAAATGCATGTATGTACCATTAAAAAAATCTAGCTTCCCCACTTTCGGGGACTCGGGGCCTTCTCTCTTATATTCAGAGAGTTGTGGCCTTAATCCAACAGCGGATAAAGCCAGCGATATTTAATTTCTTAAAACGCACGTAACTCAAAAGTCATCGGTGCGCGCCGGATTCGAATCCGTGACCTCCGAACGGAGTCCCAAACCACTTGGCTGTAACGGCTTTCTACATTATATAAAAATATTAAAGCGTAAATTACAATACGGTTATAATTAATACATATGTAAATAAGTAGTTGGCTACAATAATAACGAAAGAAAAAAATACTTATAAGTAAAAAAAAAGGCAAATCGTTTGCAGTTGTGCTCGTGGCGCCCGTAGTCTCAGTATCGCCAATGGCGTGTCACGTGTTAGAGGCACGCGTGACGCGGCGTCACGGCGCAGTCGCCAGTCACGGCGCGCGACCTTCGCGGCCTTCACCTTGGGCCGTCGCACGCGCCGTCATTACCGCGTACCGCGAGATTGATTGCGCCTTTGGTCACGCGCATTTCTCGCCTCTCCTTCCATTACAATTGCCTTCGCCTCCATGTATTATTAAGTCTTTTTTTACACGACTTAGCGAAGACACGAATTGGTCATTCCTGATTGTTACTATCCCACACCACCCATAAAAATGGAGCAGGAGTCAAGATCATGTCTATATAGATATAAAAGAAAGTTATTTGATTGATGTCGTGTGTTTTTCATGAGGTTTGTCTTCGGCGGGAAGCGGATAATAAATATAGATTTGGTTTGAAACGCAAAATTTTACTTCACCGGCTGAAAAAATTCACTCAATTCAAATTTGCTCAAATTAAATTCTATCTAATTCCCATGTTTTCCATTGTATTGATATAATAAAAAAAAGCTCTCTCTCTCTCTTCACAACACTTTCCACCGAGTTTTGGATCTGCCTCTTGAATAATATATCAACAAAATTTAACTGTACAATTTTGTATGTATTTTAAAATCGTAAATCTGCCCATTAATTGAGCAAACTTTGTCGGGCCCACTAGTAATTATATATGTATAATGACAAAAATGGGACTGATAGCCATGACATAAGATGTTTTGTTTCATTATTCCCGAAATTTTTCTAGCAACGTAGCATTTGGAGGCGGAAATAGGCGCGTTGCAGCATAGACAGTCTACGGCAAAAGACAGCATTATTTAGGTGTTCTCTCGATTAAAAAATATATGATACACAGTACAAGTATTAATAATAACAACGACTCTAGTTTGAGCGCTAATATTGTCTCCTGTTGTTACAGAGCAATAAACCAATAATGGAGAAGCGACGACGAGCGAGAATCAACAACTGCCTTAACGAACTCAAGTCGCTTATTTTAGATGCAATGAAGAAAGACGTAAGTGTTAATAAAATTTATATTAATAGGATATTTCTTGCAGCGTTAAGAGTTTCAATAATTACACTGTCTGTAAACAAATGGTAATGAAAACCGAATTTATGTTGTAAAACATCTTTGCAGAATATTAATTTCGGTTGAAAATTGATCCAAACTCTTAAGTATAATTATAAAAAAACTTACTTATAACTTGTTTTACAGCCGGCAAGACATTCAAAGCTAGAAAAAGCTGATATTTTGGAGATGACCGTCAAACACTTGGAAGGGCTTCGTACTGAGCGTTCAGCATCCCCGGACAAATTTAGAGTTGGTTACAGACATTGTATGTCCGAGGTAGCTAAATATCCTGGATTAGAACCAGGACTTAAAAGAAGGCTTGTTAGGCATCTAGAAGGATGTGTTGATACGCCGGGAACGAGGCCATCAGCTGCTCCTACACCTCCATCAGACAACGAAGATCCTGTAACAATGCCGCAACATTCAACAATATTCATCTCGGGTAAGGGCTTTTGACATCATTGCCATTTATATAATATGATAATTTTTAAAACATGTTTATACAAATTTGAGTATAACATGTCATGTTAAATTTGTCTCCACATAAGCACATCTAATGGAAAATATATTTTAGCCGGACCGGGATCGGGAGTTCGACTTGTACCCACGAGGCTCTCAAATGGTGATATCGCGTTAGTGTTACCAGCGGGGATTAATGCTAACAGCCTTGGTGCTGTGCCAACCCTCGTTCCCCTGTCTCCACGTGAAGCTACATCTTCAACTACTTCAGAGCCTCGTTGCTACTCACCAGCGAGCTCAGGATGGGGAACTCCTCCACCGAATGAAGAACCAGTTCCATTAGCTCTCATAACAAGGAGACCGTCTCCAGAAGAAAAACCATGGCGGCCATGGTGACACGTCCACTCCTCTTGTAGCTGATTCTGTGATATACTGTAGTAAATTTAAATGTAAATCTTATGAGTGATAGAATATTAAAGTTCCTATGAAATGTAAATTAATTTAAGTAGACTTATTTAAAATGTGTATAATAATTTTTGTTACTTCCTTGGTCAGTACATACATTGGTGCCGTCGTAATTTATTACCTAGGTAAACCTTTAACGACTAGTGCACATTTAGTTTTAATGTTTACCTAAGTTCTCGTTAAGTGTAAAAATAGTTTTACGGCTAATAATTTGTATATTCGTGGATGACATCTGAGGCAGTATTTCATTTTAAGGACCTTGCTGTCCATATTGTAATTATGCGTAACTTTTTCATAAATGCACTAAGTGCTTTATAGGTTTCGTAAGTAACGAAAGTAATTTATAGACAACTAGTCTGTCTATTTATCATTTGTAAATTAATGTTAATACAAAATATTTTTAATTGAATAATTTTGTACAGATCGTTACCCCGCGGCCTTCAACCATTGCGGCGAAATTATTTGTGTGTAGCAAGTTATTAATGATACCGATCTTTAATATTAATTGTCGTCAACATAAATTATAAAAATCTGAAATTAAAGTAATATAGTTTAAGTAACAACGTAAATTTTTAAGTAAATTAATGGGTTTTGGTAATTAAACGGTTTCTTCTGAAAGGCTGCTTTGTATTTGTATGGAAATAAAGAAACCGTTTCATATCTAAACGACGTTATTTCTTAGCCCTACCACTTGGTGAGGCTTGTACATGTGAGATTTTTTTAAGTTAATATAAAGGATATGATATAGGTATTAATAAATATGTGTGCCTTAAACAACAAAATCATGAGTCTTCCAATAGTTGCATTAAGCAAACTGCGGCGAATATTTATATTTTGTAATACAAATAAATATTTAACATTAATTGATATTCTTTTTAGTTTAATGCTCAAATTTTATGTTACCGATAAAGATCAGTCAGCTTTGTCTTCCATTGCCAGTTACCTTGTACACTATTTACCAACAATACTAAAAAGTAACGTATGTATTATTTAAAATTATAATATTTACCTGTCACATTATTTTTATAGCGATAAATGTTTTAGAAGTGCTTTGAAAGTATGCGAAGTAAACGGTTGTGTGTGCAGTGTAATATTGTAAATAGTAAAAGTGATATTATTGTAAGACTAAGTATAACATATTGAGTAAGACGATGTACCTAAAAGAGATATGCCATTAAAATATTTCTATTGCTATATTGTTTTCTTTTATAACTTAAAAGTACCCTTAGAAAGATTTTACTAATATATTAATAGTTACTTTATAAAGTGTCCAAGTAACTTTATACAGTATTAGTTGTTGAGAAGAGTCATAGTATTGCTAGAGATGATTTCCTACATAATTATAAAACAAAATTTCAACAAAATCAATGCCAAAAAAACAGAGGAATTTATTCACGTATGACATTTTATAAAACTAGACTATTCTAAAGCTAAAAAAGGATATGTATTAGCAAGCGTATGTAAATCATGTTAAATATCAAATCATTAATATTCTGAAGAAACTTTTTTTGGCAATTGCATAAACAATATGATACTTTAAATTATCCGTCGATGGACAACTGGAGGTAGTTAAATATATAAAGTATTTAAAAAGTGTTTTACATATAACGTCCCTAAATACGAAGAATCGCCAGTTTCGGGATATGCAAAACATCTCCGCTTGCCTGGACCACACAGAGTTGAAGATTTTTAAGTAATTCAATTTTCGTCTGTACCCTATAATCGTATGCTCGTAATTGAAACCCTCTGGTATCGAAGGTTTTTTTCATGAAGACATTAAAAAGCATAACTTCGCCGGTGGTCGGTCTAATTCGTCAATGATTATAACAGTTTGTTTGCACTGTCGGGACTTGTAATGGTAGGCTATTGAAAGAATTATTGCACCGGCGGCAGCAATTTGCCACAATCAAGCCCTGACATCGCTTAATTATTTTCATGTAAGTTCCACCCTGCCACTGGAGGCTGTTTTGCTCTTAATTCTGATTTTATTTCGCCAGCAATTACATCCAATTTTTTTATAAAAACTTATTAGGTGCTGGGCTGGTATGTCATTAAATAATATAGATACACTCACAAAATATACAACGACGTTTTATTTTAAATCATTGAACTGAAAATATTCTAAAATAACTACTATTTAGATTTACAATGTATAATATTATAAGATGTTGAAGTACGTTTGGTGCTAGTGTCCCTATTAAACAATGAGAAACAATATTTAATGCATATGTTATATTAGTAATTAGAATAGAAGTACCTTCGATTCTAGTTCACATTCGGAAACATGTTGCTATAAAACATGATTTAGACTGTAGTTTAATAAGTAGTATAAAATCCCAAGCGTAAGATGCAAGAGCTAGGTGGTGGTTATCAGAATTTTTTAAATTACAAGAAATCTATGTGATGATAAGTGAATATTGACATTATTTACATTAGTTAGTAGAATGCATAAAGAGAGCTATCGAGTTCGCGTTTTATTTAAGTCGCCGGTGAGTCGAGGAGCGACGTCCTCGTCGACACACGCTTGACTGACGGCTGCTCGTTACCATAAGGTCGTTGCTTGCTACTTGTCATTCTTTAAAATTTTATTCTCTTTGTACCTATATCATGGAGGCCAATTGTTTATGACATGAAATGTTATGACGCGTGAAAACATGTAATAAGAAACCGTAACGCTCTAGCAAATAATTAGGCGATGTTGTATAGTTTAACTTTCATATAATGTTATCGAGACTGCTTTCGATCTAAATTATTTATATCTACTGAATTCGTATTGACCGTTAACACTGCCAGCGCGGTGGTCAAACTATGGTGGTCCTAATGTTGATTTAGTAGTTTTTTTTGGCCACCGCCTCAGGGCGGTCTGTTGGACCACGTGCGGCTTTGGTGGTCGCTTCATCTTACACTCAAATGTTTGAACTTTTGATTTGGCATATTATTGTAACTAATAGGACTTTAAATTAAAATTTTGTGTTAAACATTTATAATTAATAAGTATAAAACGAATATCTAAGATATCCAAATAAAGCATCGTAATTTTACAATGGAGGTCATTAAGAATTGTTAAAGTATATACGTTTTATACTAAGATCTTTATTGTAGTATGTATAATAACTAATAATAACTAATGTCAGTCAAAACGTGTATCGCAGCGTTTACATCTACAGAGAATACACAATTTACTAATATTTTATTTATTTATTCAAATCAAAGGCGTTAATTTAACAGAAAAATTACTAGTATTCATTCCATACACAAAGGCTAATAAACGGTTTCTATGGACATCATGATAGCCAAGGCCTTGATAGCCAAGTGGTTAGGGATCTCGGCTTCCGTTCGAAGGTCGTGGGTTCGAATCCCGCGCGCACTGTAGACTTTTCTGAGTTATTAGCGCTTTAAGGAATTAAATATCACTGGCTTTATCCGCCAACCCACACTTGTCCAGCGTGTTGGATTAAGGCCAAATACTCTCTCATTATGAGAGAAGGCCCGAGTCACTGCCGTGGGAACATTTATACGAGTATGATATATCATTTATCAACAGACATAGTACAAACTAATTAATTAATTAATTACATAATACATTAGTTTAACGATATTGTAATAATTTA
>DWHU01001502.1:0-12347 GCA_018247975.1 Parides photinus | reverse complement strand
CCGAGCGGGCGGAGAAGTGATCCGTATGCGAACGCGTACCCGCAGTCATACGAAATGAGACCGCCGCAAAAGGTATATACAATTTATTATTAATGAAAAATATGGCAAGACTAGAAGAGTCGGCTTAAGTGTACATAAATATAACCTGTACTTTTTTATCTGACTTCGTAACGCAACTATCCGCTTGGATCGTAAATAATCATATTCGGAGGACACATAATGTGGTGTTTATTAAATGGTAGAGCATTTCAAAACCCACCTGGGGAGCGTCCACCATTATATTGTAAATCTTCATTCAACTCTTACTGTTTCGCCTGTCATATTAAAATGGTTTAGGGCGGCTATGGTTCACTATCTTGTCTCATTATCACTTAACATCGTGTGAAATTAAAGTGTAAAGCCTTGTTGTTCAATACAGAACATATTAGTGGTGGTAACATAACAGTTTAAGTAGTGGCAACACCGTTTTTGATTTGTACGTAGACGGTTTTTTAACTGCCTACTAAATGTTTCTTTTGCTGGGACTCGGGGCCTTCTCTCATAATGGAGAGAGTTTTGGCCAAAATTTACCACGCTGTCCAAGTGCGTGTTGACGGATAAAGTCAATGACATTTAATTTCTTAAAACGCACATAACTCAGAAAAGTCATCGGTGTGCGCCTGGTTAGAACCCGCGACCTCCGACCGGATGCCGCGGTCCCTAATCACTTAACTATCACGGCTCAAGGACGCTTGGTTTCTGAAATTTGGCACTACTGTCAAATTTTATTAAAAAATTCCTTAACCTTTTATTTAACCCTTGTCAATATAAAACATAAAATCGGTCTTTATATAATATGTGCAGGTCTGACAGTACGAGCAATGTGCATCAGTCGGCGGCGGAGGTGGCGTTGAAGATGGTGGTGGTGGTACTTGTGGAGGCGGCGGAAGCGGCTTGTGCCCAGGCGCCGGCGGTCAGCTAGAATTGGTTGCGCTGGCGCCCGGTGTGCCGTTGCTGCTCGGTTACGTGTATCGCGCGCCCGAACAGAAGATCACCGTCGCCTCACAAACCACCATCACTCTACATTCACCGGAGTCTCTAACGGTCACCAGCCCACAACGATCGCAAACCGATATATGAAACTCGAGATATATGGGCATTTTCGAAGAATTTTCAAATCGATACCGAGATTCATCCTGTATTTAAGTTGTAATCGTAATTGAGTTAGCTGTAAGGGAGTATTTTTCAGTATATAGAAGCGGCGACACGGTGTGAAGTAACACCGTATGTTAATTACAATGTAATTACCATTCAATGCAATTAATTCAGTTGTTTACATAATAACCCAAATGTATCGAATATCATTTTAAAACATGTATATAGAAAAGATACAAGTTTAAAGCAATAATGCAATAGTAACGTGAAACAATACGTACCTGAAAGTACGTTGTGAAATTACTGCTGTTTCTAGTTTCATTAATTTCGATAAATTTAAACGCAACGCTCATTTTTTTGTACTTGAAAAGATAATAAGTTGCTCAAAGGGAAACAATCGCTCTGAATTCTTTAATGTTGGGCTCAAATTCGAACGCCGGAGTATAAATAATATATATAAAAATTTAACGAAAGTTAGCTGGTTATTTTTATAAAGATAGAGATTACAACAGCATACTCTTGTTCCAGTGACATCAAGGCATTGCTAAACCGGACGTCTATGTATATTTTTGTATATAAATGAGTATACAAAGGCTACAATGTAAAAAAATATCACTTGAATATTTCATAACGTTTTAAATACGATAGCGGCATCGTTCAACTGGAATCTCCATAAGTGTAACTTTTATATGAAATTATTTTTAATATATTTAATGTTTATAGTAAGAGAAAAGTCGTGGTGCCATGAAAATAATTTTTTATCTGATTTATTTCTTTACACAGACATTCTATGCACATAACGTAAGGTGTATAAATAATGGGAAAAATTTAAATAAATATCCCTGATATTGTACCCACTGCTGGAGACAGACTTTTAGACCTCTCGTCCACCATTATGGTCAAGTGGGAGTCAGTGGATTTTACATATCATATACTTTCATAGCCTATTAGTTTACTATTTAACACAGATCTTTACTAAGGCAATAAATTTAGTCAGTTACAGTAATTCAGTTTGTGTCTCGAAGAGGCAGGCACAGGATCGATGCCTTCTGAGCTTCAGCTTCCGGAGAAGGAAATAGTAAAAAGACTGGCGTGTTCTAAAAACATCTGCTTAATTAAACATGTGACCTCCACAAATAATCTTGATCAGCGGTGACCAATACAAAAGACTCCTTATGAGAGAAGGCCGGCCACTTATTCCAGCAGTGGTGTAACAACAACAGGATTGTTTATAATTAAAGATTTCTTTATCACTGCCAGGAGAAAAATTACTTTTGAGATATCCTCATGTTAACACTTTCATCCTTACTCTATATTTAACCGTATGATAGGATAATTGTAATTTATAATTGTAAATGACTCAAAATGTTTCCTCTAATTTTAATAGACGTCTATCGATTGATGATGATGACGAATTGGCGCCGACTGTTAGTCTTCCTTACGGCAATCATTAAGTAAATTGTATTGGTTTAATATTATTTATAGGTGTAATTTTAAAATTGAACAGTATTGCCAAATGATCAAAATTAGACTGAAACAAAAAGTAAGTTAATCTTGCTCGCTCTAATAAATTTTGCATTTAATTTAGTGAGCGCGATGCGCTTTGCGGTGGCTCAAATTAATATAACAATTTGATTTCGGTACATGTAAATTTGCATATCAAAAATTCATTTTTACTGCCATAACAGAATATCAACTGCCTTAGTTCGATTCCGAGGCCGCGTGTTCTGGAGTTTAGTCGGTGATGGACCCACCTGGCTGGCTACCTACCACCTTTACATTAAAACTGTAGCATAACAGCATTGCTGTTATTCGGTTTTCAGGATATGTGAGCCGGAGTATTCAGGGCGAGCGCGGTTTATCATTCACGGCCTCAAAGTCACGTAACATCATGTAAATCGTAGTCATGAATTAGCCCATTATAAATACAAATTCTCATACATAATTCGTTGTTTCCGGTGTGTCATCAATCTGTTGTACATTACAGTTCAATTGATCTCTAGTAGATAGTATTTTTTTATTTCCAAATGATCTATTTAATGTGTCTCCGTCGTGCAGGCCAAAGAGCATGATGTATTTTTATTATTTTCTATACAATTTAATATTAAGGATCAGTCTTACTATAGTGTACCCAATATATAAATGCCATTTTGTTAGTGAATGTCGACGGTAACCCGCATTCTTTGTGTACTGTACTATAAACAATTGTATATTTGTATGTAAACCGTGAGGGTAATGTTTCTGAAAGTAGAGTGACTCGACCAATGATGTAATTGATGGCGGCTCTGATGTCCCGATCAAGGTAGTACCCAATGGCATTATTTCTCCTAATCGTAAGCTAGACTACGGTAATAGATTATTTAATTGACAATGTGAATATTTTTAATTAACAAGATAAATGTTACGACATGTGATTTCAAAATAACAAAAAAATACAATAAATTTTACATGATACGTTGTGTTTTATTTTTGTATCAAATCTTCTTTGTCTTTTCATTTTCCCACATAGTTTTTTTTCTTTTTTTTTAGAGGTGTTTGCGAAGTATACTAGTTCTCATCTCTACTAGACACTGCTAATGTTTCTGGCAATTGTTTTTACAGCCGGCCGACTGCTTGCCTGACGCTAACCCTACATAGGAATGCCAGTGATTTTAAAAAATATATTATTTAATTTTTTAAAACGCACGTAACTCAGAAAAAGTCATCGGTGCACGTTAGGCTATTACCTGCGACCCCCGAATCAGGGGCGGAGGTCTCTAACCACTCGGCTAACACATTGCAATTTTATTTTATAAAGTCGTTTATTTTTATTTAATTTAAATGGAAGAGCCTCTACATGTCCTGCAAATGTTACTGTGATCTGGTTGATAAAGCCACCAGCACAATGTGGAACAAGTACAGTACGATACATCTCATCAGATACATTGTTATTGGCAAGTATATTAGCTTACTATTAATGGGTCTTGCTTAACGCCTCGTGTAATGTAATTTTAAATACACCTAGTGCCTCTCTGATCTAGTGCCTAGTAACATGGATATCTTAGGTTTGATAACAAGGGCCACATGTAGTTTTGTTTCGCTGAAAAGTTTTTAAATCCACTGTACTCTAATAACATCCGAGACGCAGAATACGCGAGGCAAGCATGCTTCGTCATCCACAGCCACATTGTTAATTAACACCAAACGAACTTATGTTCAAATAATTCTTTTTTTATACATACGGCGATTGTTTTTTTTTTTATTTAAAAATATTCAAATATTTATTTCGCTGTCAACTGCTTACATTAGTTGAGGTCGAAAAAATATATGGTAAAATTAAAGAATAGATTCTATTGCATAATATTTATTAATAATATAGGTACAATATCTAGGTGCTATAGAAATAATAATAATATACAAATATTTTCTTAACTAAACTCTGTCGAGCCCTAAAGGACATCTGCCAAAAATTAAGACAACTCAAAAAAAAATGTTGAAAGGCAAAATGAAGTCTCTTGGAAAAATTTTTGCCAAGTTTTCTCTTAATATTTACGTATTTTTTCCTAAAGCTTAATACGTCATGTTACTTAAAAAAGATGTACTATCGCAATAAATTAATCATGATTCTTGAAAGCCTAAATTAACACAAAGTGTGTGTAACTACAAGCATAACCATAGATATAATATAGTCATAATACTTTATGACTACCATCAAATCCTAAAACGTGATTTTATCTAAATATTATTAGTATGAATATAAAACATGAAAATGAATTTATCAAACAGTCTCATATTCTAGTTGCTACTATGATCAATAGTTTCCTAAAAACCTTTTGAAGGGCTGTTAAAATATGATCCATTTTTATTGGAAGCTACATAGTTTATAATTTAATAAGGGACGCTCGTTGCACTAACCATGACCGTAATGCTACTTAAAATCACGTGGAATTAAGATCCTGTATTAGCTCACTGTAGATATAAAATGAGCATATCAGTTAACAGTTTGTATGAAACACATGTTCTCCAAATGTTACAAATGGAACTAATTTTTCATCAGCCCTAAAACAAGTACAGTTCAATGTTTTATGTAATAACAGTACAAGAATGAAAATGTTATATTAGTAATACTACATCTATTGGAATTTGACAATACACTAGTATTTCGTACTGTAATTGGTACATATACTTTTCTCCGATCACGTATAAAGTTAGGAATGCAAAAGCATTTGTTCTTGTTTGTAGACCTCATGGTAGGCGTTACGTATTAAAACATAAGGGAAGCAAGATTCAAGTAAGTCCATAGTGAGGAATGGCGATTCTTGAACAATAAGATCCAGCAACAAATAGACAGACTCTCGATTCCTTATCGCTTCTTTATCGGTTTCCTGCCCGAGGCGCAGCAAGGATGAAGATGCAAGAGCTAAGAACTCTTTCATACGGTCTTCTATATCACCTTGTCCACAAATTGTGAACAGTGCGCCAAATATGTGGTTTATTGCTGGCGCCATGCAGTGAATGTTGTTTGCATGTCCTTCTAATGAAGGTCTGTAGAAGGAACCTTCGCTGCGAGCAAGTCTTGGAAGTGAAACTGCTACGAATACCATTAATAAACAAACTATTAGATGTTCCTCTTCTTCTAATTCTGATTTGTGCTGTCTCAGTGCCGAGGCTAAAGTTGGATCTACCTTGCAAGGTAGACCTGCAGCTGAACACATCTCTGATATGACTCGCATGGGATCTCCACTAGGCAACTGTTGCTGGAAATCCTTGATAGAACTTATTAAAAATGGAATTCGTCGTTCTAGAACGTCAAGCAATGACTCTTGTGCAATTTGTCGGAAGCTCAATATGACACCCACAATTGTCATCCTTTGCAATACATTGTCTACATGTTGCAGCCTTTTAAATTGCTCCCTCATTATTTCAGGTTTATCAAAGTTTGTTCTTAACATTTGGAGAATTTCTTTATTTTGCACAACCAATTTTTTCAATTCCTGCACTTGACTTGCAATGTGCCACATGAGAGTTTCGCTTAACAATTTCATGCCATAAGGCCCAATAAGTTCAGCCAAAGATCTAAGCTCATTAATATCAGAATATTCTTCAGCATTGAAAGGTATAGCACCTTCAGCTGAGAGGCTAACAAAAGCTTTCTGGTTCATAGAAAAACATATGCTCCCTGCACTTACTCTTCGTAACAAAATTTCTGAATACCATGTTGTGTACAAAGAGGCTATAGTTTTTTCTCCATGAGTGTCCATGTTTTGAGTTTGTTGCAGAAGGCAATTATTAAAGACTCTGGTGATGTCAATGTGTACATAATTTTCAACAGTTTGAAGCACATTCATATAAGCTCTTACACTTACTAGCAGTTCGGATGGTTTAGCTATTTCACTTGTATCTTGATTGAACATAACCATACCCACCAAGGCCTTTGTGAATCTTGTTTCTAAATGCTGATGTAGGTATTCTCGTGGTGCAAATGTGTATTCCCAAACATTCACTTTAGAACAGTAATTTATAGCAAAACAAAGTTCAGTTAAAGCCATGTGTAACTTGTCCATTGTCGTCAATTCTTCTCTTGTTTTTCTATAACTTTCTGCACCAGGTTTCACTATTTCTATAGGATTCTTTTTGTTTTTGTCTTTTTTCTTTCTGTTTGCAAGTTGTGCAATGGTTTGGGCACAGTGTTTTGGAAGCAGTTTATCGCTCATAGTACATTGTTCATCACAAATAGTAGTGATTATATTCTTAGCTTCTTTAGCCATTTCATCTAAGAAAATATTGACCACGGAAAGACTTCTTTCTCTTATGTGATGTCTTTCCTCAGGGCAAAGCTCATGTGTACAATTTTGGAAATGGCTGCAAATCAGTGGAAAAGCAATGATATATCTGTTTTGTGCTGGAAATTCTAAACACATGTGAAATTGGCTTTCAAATATTTTACTATAAAAGCAAAATAGTGACAAATCCGAAGTTTCCACCATAATTTCATCTAAATTGTCAACCATTTTTGTATGAAAAACCATTTTGTCAATGAACTGTGCTAATTCTCTTTGATCAACCAGATTTAAAGGAGTTTTAGTAACCGATGTATATGCCTGTAATCTAAACCAGTCAAGACGGAATGCACGGAAGTCAAAAAGTTCATTATCTTCTACTTGCTTTACACTTAAGCTTGCAGCAGTATTACATAGGGAAGAAAGAATGATGCTTTCATCCTCTGGACACACTTGTAAATTTTGCATCATCAAATTTAGTGCAACAGCATCAAAACCTGATAAGTACTGTACATAATATCTTTGCATAACCTGACTGTACTTACGTACTAAAGCCCTCAGTTCTTCCATGTGAAATAATAATTCAGGAAGCTGTCGATCAACTAAATCTTCTGTAGCTTTGCCTTTGACTTTTTGGGGTGGATTATCATTATGTCGTAATAGCCAAAATACTTCATCTCTCGCATAACACAATCCAATAAAAATAAGTAATGCCTTAGGACCCAAGAGCCCTGGCTGATCAGTCAAAATAAGACCTAATTCTTTTAGTGCAGTTCTTAAAAACTTTCGTCTTTCCCTATGTTTGTATCCTGCCCTTTGTACAGCATGGTGATAACAGTCTTTTACCTCCGAAATTCTCTTACCATATCCTTTTATACCATCAAAAAAATTTTGGATATATGAATGGATATAAATTACTTCATCTCTGAACAGTGCCAAAACCCATCCTGATTCTAATGCACTTACCCACATTTTGTTAGCATGTTCTTGTTGTAACATTTGATGACATATTGCAAAACCAAATATGACCCATCTCTCTAGAGATTCGAGTGAAAGATATTCACAAGACATTGTATTTGTTTCAGATGGTTTAAGCAGTAAAGCTGGATTGCTTACAAGGCTCAACTTTTGTTCTGACCGCCAGTGTTCAGCTGCCAAATTTCTAGCAGGGTACACATGCCATAATGAGTTTAAAGCATTTGTTAGTAGCTTTTGATGTGGCAAAAATTCTTCAGATAGTTTTTTCAATGGTGCATCATAGTCCACAATTATTTGTCCAAGACGTGGGAAGCTTTGATCTATTTGGTTGTGAACCATTTCATGTGCAGCATTAAAAAGTCCTAATACAGCTTTCCGGTCTTCTACTCTTGAAAGTAAAACCATCAGTGATATATAAGTGGTCACCAAATCTAAATAATTTTTTGTCAATTCAAAATTAAGAGTTAAATCTAATGTAATTTGGCAAGAGTCCATAATGTTCAATAGTTCACAGACATTGTCTTTGAAATCAAGTAGGTCAACAAATGTGTAGTAATATAAAGAAAGGGATTTTATTATTTCATTTCTAATGTTTGATATAGCTTGGAGTCCTTTAACATCTATGTTAGGAAATCTTCTTACAATGTGTTTTATGGATGATTCTAATGTCTTATCAGAAAGAAATGCTGGCTTGGACTTAGCATCTCCACAGGCTTTCTTAATGTTGTATATTCTTGTCAACATTCCTATACCACGGTCATTTAAGATTATAAGTTTTTCAGCCAGCTTTTGCTGGCTGATGTTGAGTGATCTTGAAATCGTAGACATTCTGTAACAAATAATTACCGTTATTTTGTTCATATTATTACTGGGTAATCACAAGAAACTGTTTGCCAAACGGATATTGAGTAGGTACATTAGAGGATTACCTACTGATAGCTACTTCCGTTAATGTTAGTTGTTACATGTGTAATAATCAAGGACAAATCTTTACACGTATCATTATTCAGAATTATATTTTTAATTTATCTTCACACGTATTACACAAATAACAATAACACTAAAAGATTATTTTACAGTGTTTCCGTTGCTCTAATTAAATCATACCTGAATACGGCAGTTACAAATTCCACTAAGGTAACATGTTATTTTAATTTTTACGAGTGCTAATTAAAGAGCATTATAAAAATTTCCACAAAAACACTGGACACTGCTATTTGAGGAAAAGGGAGTGCCTTATTGAGGAACGCGTACTCTGCGATTCACTTCGTTTATTAACGTTTGACATTCATTTACTGACTGAATTTATTTTGACATTCAGCTATACCAACTACGCTACAGTTAAGGTTTACCAAAGACTTGTATTAAAAACATATTATAATCACGAAATGTTTTTTATGTGTAAATCTACTCTGTTAAAGAAACTCATATTTTTTTTTATTTTTGATTAATTTTATTCGCAAGGGCTAAACTTACTTTGACAGTAAACAAAAGAGTTGCATGAACTACTATTCTCTGTGAATATTTAACAGATTAGTAAAGTGATGACACTTTGGCGTTCTCAATATTCTTATCCGTTTGTTGGTTATTGATTTTACGTTAGTTTATCACTGTAATGCTTATGTATTAAAGTTATACAAGAACCAAAAGTGAATTTGCTTACAACCAGAAGGCCTATAAACCTTTCACGATGCCGCGTATAATGATTAAAGGCGGCGTTTGGCGCAATACCGAGGTTGGTCATAAAACACCTTTTTATACCTATTTAATTGTAAATATTTGATTATCAAGTTGCCAAATAATGTTATTTTAACAAACTTCTTAGGATGAAATCCTTAAAGCGGCTGTAATGAAATATGGAAAAAACCAGTGGTCTCGTATAGCTTCCTTGTTGCATAGAAAATCGGCTAAACAATGCAAAGCCCGTTGGTACGAATGGTTGGATCCTAGTATTAAAAAGACGGAATGGTCGAGAGAGGAAGACGAGAAGCTACTACACTTGGCGAAGCTCATGCCGACTCAATGGAGAACCATAGCACCAATAATTGGAAGAACAGCTGCACAATGTTTAGAACGATACGAATATTTACTGTAAGTTTAATACTTAGCAAAAATTATTGCAGCTTGTACTAATGTTAATATGTCAAAAACATTAAACTAAAATAGAGCTATTGAAATTATGACAATATAATACAATGTTTAATATGAATTGCAAATAAAAAAATTTGTAGCAATAATTTATTTCATATATTACATAGTATAATTAGTTTGTTTAAAACAAAAAAATTAGGGATCAAGCCCAGAAGAAAGAAGAAGGAGAAGACCTGGGGGATGATCCACGTAAATTGAAGCCTGGAGAAATTGATCCTAATCCAGAAACAAAGCCAGCACGACCTGACCCAAAAGATATGGATGAAGATGGTATATTTTCAATTAAAAATTTGGTTTCTTGCTTATCAACTTACAAATTTGTTTTGAGTTATAACAGCATTAATATCTTACTTTTCACTACACAATTATTTAAAATACAGTTAGAGCATTTTGGAATATGAAATTGTTTAGACTTGGTCTTAATATATAAATTTTGGTTCTTGGATATTGGATTGGGTTGCTTAAAGTAAAGTTTCTAATGCCTTTGCAAATTATTTCAAAATTTATTAGTACATACAGGTTTTTTTTTTTATTGATATCCACTCTTTCTCCTGCAAGAGAAGGTCTAGAGATAAACTGGACTAGAGGAGGCAGAGCATGGAAGGTGCTTAGCTTAAGCCTCTTACGGTAGCTAAGCTCTAGAGTTCCTTAGAGAACCTCGGCATGGGCTGCTATTTTTTAAATATAACAAAACTGGATGGCCGTCAAGCTTTTTTGACGCTTCTACGGACGCTCCGTGGAGTGACTAACTGCAAGGACCTCCGTCATAGAGGTTAATACAATGTATTATTTAATGTTTTTTAGAGCTGGAAATGCTTTCTGAGGCACGTGCTCGCTTAGCTAATACACAAGGAAAGAAAGCGAAACGAAAGGCTAGAGAAAAGCAGTTAGAAGAAGCGAGGAGACTTGCTGCGTTGCAGAAGAGAAGAGAGCTTAGTGCTGCAGGCATCTCAGTGCCAATGCGGTAAGTTTTATATATTGTAACAACAATTTTTATACATGCTAGTTATTACGCCGATCTTGCAAGCATCATGTAGAATTTATGTTCAATAATTTCGTAATTAGTGTTATTTTCATTTAAAATTTGTGTTAGTCCCTACAAAACCAAATAAAATCAACAGGCGTAAGAAGAAACGAGGAGTAGACTACAATTCGGAAATTCCGTTTGAGAAAAGGCCAGCAGCTGGTTTTTACGATACATCTATTGAAGTGGTTGACCCTATGGCTCCGGATTTCTCACGACTTCGTCAGCAACATCTTGATGGAGAATTACTTTCTGAAAAAGAGGAGGTACATATTTACTTCTAATTGGTAGAAATGATTATTGTTACTGAACTAGTTTGGTAGGTACTACATAGCTGTTTTCTGAAGTGACATAATGTATATATTTACATACAGTTTACATTAGTATTATACACAACAAAAGAAAAAGCATTTGTGTGTTCCATGTGTAATAGAGTATTCACTTTAACAGGATTGTCTTATGTCACTAGACATTTTAAAATGAGTTTAATTGCATGTCCATTTTGAAATAAATGCTTTTATTACTAACCTTATTTTGGTTAAAGTTCATAAATAAATAAACATATCTATAGAATATTTAATAAATAACTTGAATGACCTAAAATTATGGGTAATGTTTTTTAATGTACATAGAAAGAACGAAGGAAAGATAAACAAAAGTTAAAGCAGCGAAAAGAGAATGATGTACCACAAGCAATGCTACAAGGAGATCAACCGGCACGTAAACGCAGCAAGTTGGTGCTCCCAGAACCACAAGTTTCAGATCAGGTATTTTTAGCATGTGCAATATCATTATTAATCATAATTCCCATGAGCTACTGATTCTATATTATATGGGTGAGCAAAATATGATTTTCTCATATGCACACAGTTTATTTATTAAAAAAAGTTATCTTATTAAAAAGTTTAAAGACCCAACAAACATTCCACTAAACTGAAATTGTGATTAATAGGAATTGCAACAAGTTGTGAAGCTTGGTCGGGCTTCTGAAGCAGCGCGTGAGTCTGCGGGAGCTGCAGGCGCTCCCACCGACGCTTTACTAGCTACGTATGCACTTACTCCAGCACCCGCCACGGCCCTGCGTACACCCGCACATCAAGATAGGTGAGCTTTTTCTATAAAAATCGAATTCATAACATCAATTATGATCAGTAAGTTAAGCAAACCTTCAATATCCATTTTTATAACATCAAGTTCAAGTCCATTTCAAGCAAAAGAAATGTCCACATGTTACTCAAACTATGGATATTAACTACAGAAAAAAGTGACTGTCTTGTCTGTCTAGATAATAATATATTCAT
>DWHU01001501.1:0-12347 GCA_018247975.1 Parides photinus | reverse complement strand
ATTTCCATTTTTGCCTTAAGGTAAATACCAGTGCATCTGTCAGCTTAGTTTTCATCCGGATATCAATATTTCTTGTTCTCTTCTTGTCTGTAAATGTATTAATAAATAATAAAAATACTCTTTATGTAAAATTGATTAAGTAGTGGACTAAAATTGTCTCTGACTCGCCAAAAGGGTGTGGCGACGTTGATATCAGATCCCCCGAACGGGACCTGGATTGCTAACAAATCAATACACGGAGCAGTTGACTGAAGTGAGCCAACGGCCTGCAACGCAACAGTTTTCAAATCGTCACCGCGCACTACAGCTCCCTGCACGATGCATTATTGATAGGGCGACGGCGTTCATTTCGCTCCTGTTATCTGTGCTGTATGGTCCACTTTTGACACGCAGGAATCCCTCGACATCGGGGTTTACGGTTCGACAGGGGCATCGGGAGGAGAGCGACGCGAGGGGGGAAAGCGGGGGCGAAGACCTGGCAGGAAGGCGCAACTCGATAAACAGGACATGAAGGCTAAACTGGGTAAGTGAATAAACTAGATACAATCTCCATATTTTAAGTATCACCCAACTTTATACTTATAAAGAAGTCAATTTATATAAGACATCATCATCGTTCATTATATTCCAAGATTTGATTTACATCTTCCAATCTTGCCTAATGTAGTAAAACCCTTTTATAGTAAACAGATTTTGTAATAAAATAAAATGTATAATACAATGAACAAAGGAAACATTTTTTTTCTTTCAAAGGATACTTTTGATAATAAAAGTGATATTGACAAAAAATATTTGTCTAATAAGGGGAATCCAGTTGATTTTTTTTAAGAGAATAGTTTTGACTGTCAATGCACAGGACGTTCACCTGATAATGAGTGATAAGCCAGCTCATAATAATAGTATCGTATACACAGTACCACAATATTCGATTGGTATATATATATTCATTAATAATAAATAAAACCGTTATGTAAATAGAGATATGTAATATTTCGTTACGTGCATTTTTTTTTGTACTTTAAATGTTAGCCTTCCTTTGTTCGATAATGGAACATTCTAGATTGCATCGAGATGTTTTAGACATGCGCGGGTATAAGAGCATGCGCATAATTGAATTTTAATAGAATAGGGGTGCATTTGTAATACAATCGATTGCCATGAGTTAAGATGGATGACATATACCTTGGATCAACACCAAATCAGAGATATATTATAATAATGTTAACTAGTCCGTTTATATTATTCCTGCATTATTATTTAATCGTATGTTATAGTTACATATAGTTTTCCTTACCCAGGGTCTATGAACTCGGTGTCGAGGGGCATTCAATATTGCAATAAATTCATGGACGATAAGTGCATCAATCTGAGCCGTATATATTAATTGACATTCCTCTCATTTCAATACTGATAGAAGAAACACATACGAATATATTTATTAATCCATACCAGTTTAAAGTTCTTGTCTAGGTTAAATTTAATTAAAGCCCATTAATTTTAAAAAGCATTAATCCTTAATACATGTATCGGAAATAAAATAAAGAGATCTTTGTAAATAATTCTGGTTGTCTTTACTATCTTACGTGAGGTGAGAGCTTTTGTAAACAAATACTATGTACCTTTGGATGATATTTAAAAAACTTCTTTGTACTATCATAATTAACAACTGTTGTACAATGATGCATACTAATACTAATCATTATATAGCTTATCAGTAAAACATCTTGTTTCAAGTATACGGTTGTTTCTTATTCTGTGCAATCAAACATTGCCACGTAGTATCATCCATCAAAGGCAACAATTTTATTACGATGTATAAACAGAATGTTATTAATACGACTATGTTTATATGTTTACTACATATAAAAAAAAACTAATTTAATCGCGTTTTAATAATAATTATGTGAATTTAAAATTTTTGTTAAACTGTACAATTTGATACAAGGTTTACAATCTAACTATATTTAATAAATCGTATATCTACCGATATTGTTACGCTTATTTAATTTTTTCATTTATTTTCTGACAAAAGTGATAAAATAAGCAAATGTTAAATTATTACTCTTATGTTATGGACAGGTGTAAGACAGGTGTCCGCCATCTTGACTCTTTGTCAAATAAAAAAAAAATTAAACAAAAGTAATAGTTAAAATTCCTATACTTTTTTTTATTAACTGGTAATTTAAATTGAGTATAGTTTTTGTTTTATTTTTTTTTTAAATACGAATAAATATATTGTGTATTAAATATGGCGATGTTCTGCTGACGTGTCAGGGCTGAAGGCTCTGGAAGTGTACTGCGCATGTCCGGGGTTACTGTGTACTGCGCATGCCCTGACGATATCGCCTTGAGCTGAAGGAGAAATCTATAATGGAGCGTTAGTCCGAGGCAGCTCAGCGACAGCAATGGCGGCCCCGACGGTTGCCGCCGCTCCCAATTTAAAAATGCAGGCCCCGGACTAGCTTTATTACCTTTTTCGCCATTTATTTTATTTAAATTTAACCCTATTATCAGTTATAATATTAATATTAGCATCTTTTTTAAATTCTGTGGCTACCTATTTGTACTGTATTAAAGGAAAGGAAGCAGACAGGTAAAGATTTTTTATAGAGTTATTAATTTAAAATATTGTAATAATATTATTTCTTTAATTTATAGACACGAGTTGTTATTTTTTTGGGTTACTGATTTGTTTTTTTTTTCGTTAAACATGTTTGAATTTTGTTTTTTTTTTTTATATTTCATATCTGTGTATAATATTTTAGTGTTGTCAATATTTTGTTTAATATTATATTTGATTAAATTATTTCATAATTTAGTTGTAGTATGTTGTAGAATATTTTGTATATATGTATATTAGTATGTGGGGAAAAAAACTTCCTACGCAATACTTACCGGCGCAATACGGCGTAGGACGTTACCTTTGCGCATGCGTGAGGAAAGATCGATACTGGAACGTTCTGGAAGGTAGCTCCGGATATTTATAGCAATTGGTTCGTCATACGTATGGATTTGTGGACCATGTTATCGCAACTTGGCGATTTCTTATCGTTTATCTTAACTTAATGCTGGATTGAAGTTTTAGTATCTTCGGTGTGCAACACTAATATTAGAATAGTTGGTTGGTTCTATGAAATTTAGGTTCGTTTTTTAATTCATCATGGAGTATGATACTTCATATTAGTTAATTATTTTTTAAGGTTGGATTATTGTCTAGTTAAAGTTTGGGGTATTTTCGAAGTATATCCAAACCTTTATATGATGAAAAATACAAACTGTATCTCTTACCGTACCCTCCTGCAATCCATTGGCACTCTGTTACTTCGTCACTTACCTACGTCACATTAGCAACGTAATTAGTAAATTACAAGTACAATAGTTTCAATTGATTAAGTTTTATTACTTCGTCTATTTTAACTAGTACTGCAAAAGTTTCATAGTTATGGGTTTTACTTTCCGCGCTGAATTAAATAACTTTAATATGGATTCGGTTTAACCATACATACCTTTTTATTTTATATAGACTAGGCTACTTTTTATCTTATATAGGCTAAGATCCCATTTGATAGTAAGCGGCGATGTAAATGGCGATAAAGCGCACTAGTCTAGATATTTAAAATGTGATTACTAGCTCTTAGCTTTTCCATTTTTTTTTGTCTACGCGATTGCTCTGCCACTGGGCAGAGTCGTTAAATCCCATTTATTTGTATTTCCATTGATTGTACCTCTTCCTTCCTTCTCTTTTGACATTTCTTTGTTTATTTCTACCTTCTTATACCATTCCACTTCTCTTTACTTTATCTGTAGCTTTTCTATTACGTTATTCTTATATTCATCGCGCCTGGTAATAAATTAGGTAACAAAAGTATTAAAGGTTACTTGCTCGTTCTATTCTTAGGGTAAATTTCTTATTTTCTTCAATTTACATTTAATTTTTTTTACATTTAATTTATTTTCGTATGAGATGCTATACATTTCTTGGAAACGTCACAAACACTTGTAATGTGTATATAACATTAACAGTCCTCTAAGTTCAAATTTACTCAAAGCTATGTTCCATGATGTTGGTCAGGACGCAGAGGAAAGTAGTCGAGTCTGTATGGGTGGAACCAAAGTTTTATCGAATTAAATGTAATTGAAATACGTATTCAATGATTTCAGAGCGCAGCAGACAATCAGCGCGCGAATGCCGTGCCCGCAAGAAACTCCGGTATCAGTACCTCGAGGAGTTGGTCGCTGATCGGGAGCGCGCCGTTATCTCTCTCAGGAAGGAACTGGACAAGGTGAGTCGATTGTTAGGTTCTTCCTAATTTTCCATATATTTTTTTATGAGTAGTGTACTCTACTCTGTAGTACTTCCTCATTCCTGGACATAAACACCGATGCTGGTATGAATATTCGAATCATTTGCTTATTCGCATTATCAATGTCGTAATAAAAGGGTGAATGCGCTCGTATGCACCAAGTATTAAGGTACAAAATAAAGACCGTAATAACAAAAATGGCTAAAAGGCAGATGACAGGAAGAAATTTAGCGAAAAAATCTAGTACTTCTTTCGTGGCGCAGTGAGATTTGCGAAAATGCGTAAATTTCATCATCTGGCCGACTGTTACCTAACACCATATAATATCAGTTTTTTCGAGTTGTACGTTAAAAATTAAATGAAAATAGATCATCCACAAAATATAGCAATCAAATAAATTGTTAAAATAATGAAATGTTGTATACTTTCAGTACTACAAATGGAACATCGAGCTAGACCAGGGCCGTATGCCCGAGGGCCTCGAGGCAATGATGAAGGAGTTGGGAGTGATCAAAGAGGAGGAAATAAAGCAGTTTTAAGTTCCGAAAGACGTCGAAGGTAAAGGAGTTATGTAGCAGAGATTGACATCATGAAATTTTAGCAGGGTTTTAAAGAATTTCTCGGACAAGTATGAGGAAGAATAGTCAGGATTTTAAAATGTTTATTTATCCTTAAGATTTCTTTTTTTTTTTCGGATATATTTGTATATATCACGTTTGGGAGCTAAAGCCAAAAATGTAGAAGTTAAACCGGGAACCAAAATTCACTGAATTATAACACCTTTTTGGTTTTTAACAAAATCTTTCAACTTACAAATGTATTGGAACGTTTTTAAAATGTACTAAGAAACCCTTGTATAGATTATTTTATATATACTATATAATGAAATAATTATTTTTTATAAATTATAGTCCTTTTCGGAATCTCCTAAATGGTATATTTAAAAAATTTTTTGTCGACTATTTCATAGCGCCAAAAATTCGTCATATGTATGTATATATAACATACCCCGTATATATAATAAATATATATCAACATGTTTATTAAATCTCGTTTTAAACGTAAAATTCCTAAGTAATTCCAAAGGAAAATTTTGTTTTGTTATATTAATTATTATTTTTATTATCCATTATTCGTCGTATATGGTAAAAGTTTACACGTTTCTACATAAAGTAATTGTTTTAAAATTTAACATTTTAAAATAGGATATTTGGGATATAATTATTGTTCGTAGTTTTTACTTTTCATTTAAGTTAAATATAAAGTAATTAAATGTAATTTACTTTTATGCATATCTTTATTAGTCATCCAAGATGGCTTACTCGTCAAGAGAGTGATAAAATCATAGTTTCTTAGATCATGCTTGTTGCGACATGGAAATTTCAATACGATTTTGTGAAAAAAAAAATGACAATTCATGTCGTAACCTGAATTTGCTTCTTTATATAAATTAAGAATGTTAAATTGTAGTATTAATGTTATCTAAGTTTCACTCTGTTGTTTTGCATTTATGCTGGGGTTTCGTGTCGTTTTCACATATAAAGAAATTCAATTCATGCACTAAATGTTTGAAATTTGCGACGCTGTTGTATATTGTTTTCAAGAGTTATATAAACTAACACGCAATGTTTGATAATATAACTACCATTTTGTTTTACTTTTTCACACTTTATAAAATGAGGTTATTTATTCTTAACCTTGTTTTAATCTTTAGTACGGCGCGGTCTGCGAAGTAACGTTTCTGAAAAGCTCAAAGTTTTTCTTTCAGATTACGATAAATTGTATACTTAAATACAATATATAAAAAAATTTAAAGTTAGAAGTGGATAGGGTGTTTCTAAGTTTTACGTCTTACTCATTCAAATTTAACTACCGTATCACAATCGTTTAAAAATACATGCTAATTAAAAATAATTTTCATTAGAGTTATGTAGTAATTAATATTATTGTTAAAAAGTGGTAACATGGGAAACAATTATGTGGTATATTGATAGTGTTAACCAAGGAATTATTTTAAAAAAAATTCACTAATGCAACACGTATTTTCTTGTTTGTCTCAAGATTTGCTAACTGAAATACTTCCACAATACAAAACAATTGCTTTATAAAGAAGCTGAAAAGGTTACTAACAAAGCCAGGACTGCGTCTGTACTAATTTTTTTAAGTTTATTTTGTAACATTATTAAAAATAGATTACATTGCTTATGTGATAAGGTTATAATTTCTATTTTAATTTGCTTCGTACTTCCTACGTTCAATTATTAGTTGTAATTGTTTTGAATGCTTTTACGTGGATAATAGTCGATACAGATTTGTTTTTAAGTTATGTTTGGTTTAACACCAGTTTCATTTAACTATCATTGTCGGCAATCCGCCTTTGAATTACTACTTACTTATTTGTTAATTTCAGTAGTTTGTAACTATCGCTTAGTAATTATATTTAAGGCTAGTTTCGATAAAAATACTATGTAAGGTTAAAACCAAACACCCCGGCGCATCGTGACTAAATAAATTAAATTGTAAATATTTGTAAAGAAATAAGGCCAAACCGTAAATTACGTAATTGTTATAACAAAAAAAAAAACTGATTTATTAACACGTTTTGATAAATGAAGAAAATTACGATCAGCAGTTTTAATTTAGGCACATTACTATTTACACATTACTATGATTATAAAAATCTTTAATAAATCCAAAAAAAATAACGTATTTTCCCTAAAAAAAATATGCCGGCCTTACCAAGTATTTTTAATATTTTGTATCAATGAGAAGTTTAATAGAATAACAACAACAAATCCATTACGCTACCTATTTTAATTTTATATATTAATGAAAACCAAGAATCACAATTTTTTTATCATTATGAATAATTAGTTTTTTTTGACATATCATTTTATATATATAGTGAAACCTAATGTAATTGTGCATAATTTGCTCTTGGCATGTACAATAAAGATTTCATTATGATTTAATTTTTTAAGGTCAAGCTTACAAACATATCTATTTTGTGTAAATATATGTATTATGATACTGCCATATCTTATTTATCATTCATAATATTTATATCTATTTATTGGTCTTATATTTGTAATTAATTCTTTTATGATTATAACTATTAAAAATATTATTTATAGTTACAGTGTAAGTTTGTGTATGTTTATTATATACATTAATAATATCTACATTATTATATACACATTATAATTTTAATTGTATCAATATTATTAATAATTCTGTTCATAAAACTTACTAATTTTTGCCAAAATGGAAAGAAAATTTAACGATTATTGACTTGTAACAACTGCATTACGGGCCTTTGATTAGAATTAGGTGTAAATTTTGAAATAGGTTTGTGTAAATATTAAGAAAAAAGAGAATCTGAAATCGTCACCCCAATATTAGGTAATTATCAGTTTAGGCAATAAATATATTCATAAAGGACATCTTGTCATTGAAAGATCCGAGACATAATAGAAATCCCATAACATTTTCAACAATTATCATAATGATTTCATTCACTTTTATATTCACTGTTCATTCACATATTGTTTCAATACCGAGTACATGTAACATCTCTTTTACAAATATATTTTTTTTGATTTCTCTCGACTCATAGTTTTCATTGTCACAAGTCAGCTATCATGACTATCACTACCATATCACCACTTTTTAATTATATGACACATTGAACCCCTCATTGTATTCCATGCTCACATAAATTTAATTACATCGTAGGGTAAAATCAAACAATACTTGATACAACCAAACGAAAATCCACCTCAAATAGGTTAAGGTTTTAGGCTAGTAATTAGATGTAAGATGTACATACAAAGGAAACGCGCGCGGGCTAAAATTAAATTTAAGGAAAGTTGAGATTCATTCAATGAATGCATATTTCTTAGTTAGCCGTAAGTTGAGGCTAAAAACAGTTAATAAAATGTGATAAATTTATTAGTTAACATTTTTAGCGTTTCCACTTTGAATTTGTACACATTGCTATTGATTTCAATTTAATGATAGTTATAATTATTTTACGGACATTTATTAACGTCAATACTTCTGGTGTGCCGACTAGTTTAGTTTCGAAATATTTCTTTTCGTTTAATTATTCACAGCTTTAATTTTGTTTTTCAAACTATCAACCACTAGATCTTATTAGCGGTTATGTAACATAGAATAAATGATAAAATAGTTAAGATTATAAGCAGAATGTTTGCACGCAGTCTGATAGGCAAGTCAGTTGACAGTGATGAGGCAATGAGCTTTGATTTATAAAGCTTAACTAGAACAATCAATTAATATATATTTTTTTCATACAATTTGTTACTTAACATAAAAATAGAACTTTTTGCTCCTAATCAAATCTTGTTGCAACGTTGTAGGATTATAGTAACAACTTTAACATTAACGCAATATTGCCTTCAAGAATGTACTTATAAAACATCTATACAATTATAATACGTTCATTTACATCTATATACGAACTGTGAAAGTAACGAAAGTAAGAGTTGAATAAGATCGTAATAAAACCGTGTTCTTGTATTAGATGTAACTGAGCGTTAATAACCCACGAACCTACTCATCTTGAAGGCAATGAATTAAAATATTTAAACAAATCAACTCCATTTAAAGTTGCCATGTAAGGAAAAACACAATCAATGAACTGACTAACATCCAGGAATACACTGTTTGCATTCAGAAAAGTTAACATAAGGGTTTTTTTTAATTATAGTTAGAATTAAGATAATCTCTGTAAATATACTATTAAAACTGTATCCTATTTAACTTGTTACCGTTATATATTTAATAAGTAATTTGTCTACTTAAGGTTAATATCTCATAAGGGTGTAAATTTGAAGTCAAAACTGCTAAAGAAACCGAGTACAAGAGTAGCTGTAAATAATAGATAAAATATGTAATAAGTAGTCTATAAAACTTAGGTATCGTTTATAAGCAGCTATTTAATACCCCAGTGATAAGTTTAAGTATAATAAGGTATAGTGCAATATTTAAACACACAAATATTTTTCTGATAATTTTAAGGCTTTGTATTGCTGTTACCCGTGCCTATTATTATTTACTTCTCTTTTCTGTGACAACAATTGAACTAATGAAGCATTAATATTTATATATAAGGTTCTTAACAGAGCCGGCATGACCGGTTAATATACAACACCAATTTACAAAATTTAATCATCAGTTACAAATAGTTATGACGTTGTCTGTATTTTGAAGATATGTAAACTTCTGGAGTCTTGATGCAATTAAACTATCATTATATTAAACATTACCCGGCCCTGTTTGTCAGAAAATAAGATCTCAGAAGGGGTTGTAATAACTAACTATAATATATTGTAAATAACTGCCAATACCACTGTAATAATATAAACCACGTAAATTACTAAAGTTAAAATGGCTACTTTGAATTATGTACTGGACAACTATAACTGTTTCAGCATTTAACAGCCTCTTGCACAGCTGCCAAATATCAAGTTCAATGCAGAACCACACCTCATATTGCAAATCTGTCACCGTAACAGTGTTTTTTGGTTAAGAACCATAGTGCTGGCACGTTTCACCACCTACAACGTATTTGTAACCCAGATTATGTGTGATCAAGAGTTCGTTTATGAAAATTGAGCCACATTAGTTTTTACGCTAGTTTGACGGATAAAAAGTACACGTTACCATAAACAAGATTCTACTGACTTATATAAAAAGATTTTTTTCCACTCAAAGCGATAGGTTGCGGGTCTCATGAGAACTGCAGTTTTACGTAATAACTCGGCAGAAAATAATTGAATATTTACTTTAATACTTAGCAGTATATACTACCTAGCGTGCCGAAGCAATGAAAATTAATCTGTACAACAAAGCTTCATAACGGAATAGATCATCTCCTTAAAATATATTATTAAAACTAATTGTATGTTATGATTACCGTTTTAAATTTTTCTCTTCATTATTTTCAGTCCACAACCAGCAAACAGTTCACTGGACATTTTTTATTCGTTTTACTTTTATTTGCAAAGTTGGTTACTCTAATAATTATTTGAATATTAGGGTATGTTAAATTCTTGAGTATTGATAAGATAAGATATAAAAATTGTTTTTAATAAATGTTAGAATGGTAATAATGTACATACATTTTACGTAAAGTCAAAAAGATGAATTTTGCTTAGTTTAGCGATTGCAGTTTGGCAATTTTTTGCGCTCTCAAAGCGTATTGTAGGCAGCTAAGTGGTAGGTCGCGAATGCGTTATTTGTAATTCATAGATTAGGTTAACGCATTAGTTATATATATGTGTCCCACTCAATCTTTTCCACAAGTTTGTTATCTCATCTAAAATGGCTCTTTTTTAACAAATATATGTTTATTTTTTGGAAGACAGAAATAAACAAAACCAGCATCACAATCTTGTCACATAAATAACTGAGAAAAGACGTAAAGAGACATTGATATTGTATTTGAATAAATTTCGTTTAATTATTAATATATAACATTTTGCATCGACACCAGGAAAAATATTTTAAGTTGTACAATTGATTGAGACACATGTAATAAACTAATGCTTAGAATAAATGTAAATGAAAGTGAAGAATACGCGAGTCCCTTAAAGTAGCGCTCTATAGTATAATCGAAATAGGTTATATTTTGAATTAGGATACTTTTTTCTGTGGTATTTACTTGTAAAAATTATAGGCCTTGCACTTTTAACCCTTTACATAATTTTCGCTAAATATTTTTGCTTCAATGCTTATAATTACTAGAAAAAAATATTACTTATACTTTGTTAAGAATGCTTTTGTTTTAATATGTCATTTAAGCTTTGTTGTATATAACTATTAGTTTAAGAATTACGGCTAGAAATAGTATGTACCGAAAATAACATCTCTTAACTTTAGATTGTATTGCACATGTCAATACTAATTAGTTATGTTTAATGTCTAATGTTCATAGATGTGTTATAATGTGCTTGGCCTAATTGACATACATTTACGTGGGGAGATTCTTTCTTGGGGGCAAAGACACATGTGTCTTGCTTTCGACTTGCCTGTCGTGCCGGCTGCACCGCGCATTACGCCTCGGAAAATGAACCCCCTTCTCCCTCTGCAAGGGCCCACCGGAACATACAGCGTGCCTTCCTCTCTTCCTCTATTCCTCGTTTAGGCAACGGACCCACCGAATCCGTCACCCAGAAGCCATGGGAGCCAAGATAGACAACAGATCCGGCTCCCTGCGGCGGATCTGGTCTTAGGGTCCGTCGCCCACCATGTTACGGCCGCGGAAGACAGGGCGAGCGGCGGAACGAATACCCACGCCTCTTCCCCCGCGGCCCCACCACCGCCACATTAGCGGAGCGGCACCGCTTAGTCGCGGAGGGCAAGAAGAGCGCCGAACCGCAATACCGGCACTCTTCTTCTTCCATGACTCCCTCTCGGCCGCAAAGGCAGAAAAATCGGCCCTGCAGCCCCCCGGCACACATCCGAGGTGAGGCTGGCGCAGACAGCTCACCTTTCTAGGCCCCATCGGGCCGGCCCTACTCCACGGGCTGGACGGGTAGATTCCTCTTAGCTTCACCGTGGGTGGCCAAGCCACGGTTACTAGAGCCTCTCCGCCACGACAAGGCGGGAACATGTTCGGAACCTTATTATAGGTGAGAGTACAATAATACAAAAAGGCATGCTTCGTGTATGCCAAAACAATGATGACAAATTAAAAGTAAATAAGAATTGGTACATCTGATTCGATGACAACCTTTGAGCATAAATAATTACTGTGGCACATGAATGAATGTAGATTGTATGTAGATGTTAGACATGTAATAATTTTATCGCTCTTTCATATTTGCATTGATTTTATTTCGCTTTAGAAATCTATAAACATTAACGTATATTTAAAGTTTGGAAGAGTCTAGTTTTTTATTTACTTTTCGGTATATATTAAGCTGTCTCTTTTGCCAAAGTTATACTTATTTTGCTAATAAAATATTCATATTATTATATTTGTATTTGCTAAGGTAGTTTGTAAATATGTATTAG
>DWHU01001500.1:0-12349 GCA_018247975.1 Parides photinus | reverse complement strand
TAATACTCAACTTATCACTGCAGGCAAAGCTAATATAAACAGGCTCTGAGTACTGGAACGCATTTACTGTTAATATAGTTATTTACTTGAAAAACTAATTATAGAGCGATGCGGTCTTGTCGTTCTTGCTATGTTATGACTGATGGGTCAAAGTAATATGGATGAGCACGCTTAACAGTCCACTATCTCATTCCACTTATCGTTATTTGGAATAGGTTTTTATTAACCTAATGTAGTAACAACATAATTAAAAAATCAAATATTTTCACAATTTTATTTAATTTCGAATAAATTTACCCATATGATTACTGAAAAAAATTAACTTCTCACTCACCTAACAATATAGAAAGATTGTCAAAGGTCAATGTTGTAGCGCCTTGTGTGGAGATGAGATCGTCCAGAGTCAGATGCGAGTCTCTGGCGTCGTCCCTGTCACTCCTAGCAAGATCATTGTCTCCGCCCTCGTGAAGATAGAGACGCACGTCTTTCTCTAAACGAACACACTCGCGTATGTAATCATACTCGCTGAGTGAACTTCCCGGCGTCAAATACTCCTTTGCACCCCACACCTAGTAAAATAATAATTACAAATTGTTAATGACTTCTGTCTGGGTGTTTGCACTTTCACAAATCCGTAATAGCTCAGATACTAGGATCGTGGTTGGCGCTAAAAGTATCAAAGAAGTCAGGGTTTATTTTCTCCTAAGCTAAGGAGAACAACCGGTACATCCCAAAAACAACAGATATTGTGATAATGTAATATCCAACAAACTGAGGTATCATGACCACCAAACCAAAAACACAAATTAGAAACAGTAGGTTTAAATGTTAAAAACAGAAACTTCCGTCAAATACTTACTCGCAACATATATCCTGACATATCTTCTCTAATATCTTCATCAAGTGAACACACTATAGTTAATATCACATGGCTCACAGTTGATTCAACTGAAATAAGAAAAAGAATGTATCCATAGTAGATAAAACAAGAACGTTAGTTTGTAAGTAAAAAATAAGGTTGTGATGATAAATAACTTACCATCTGAGGTGAAGGTAATTGGCTCCTCTGAGTGTGCATGATGTACCAAGATTTTGATGCTAGTGTTGGGCGGGTAGCGGCCGCCGGAGCGCGCGGCAATCACATGCCCCGGATTAGTTTTATCATCAGAACACACAAATTTTTCTGAAATTAAATTGGAGTAATAAAAAAAATATTTAAAAACCTAATTCATTCATGAGAACTGTTGATTTATTGTTAATCAATACACGAATTTCAGAATAAAGGCCTTTAAGAAGCGGGCGCGTAATTGTGTCCACCCCGAGCTTAGAGGGTGCGCTTGGTCTACTAGACCGTGATTAGAGAAGACGATTATTTAATATTGGATGAATGTCGTCCACGGTACTTTCTCAACTATTATTCTACCATGCAGGGGTAAAAAAGGGGGTACTTACCGGGACAGGACACGGGATGCACTTACAGTGAACACAAATTAAACAAATTGAGGGTCAAATCTACTGGGAGCGTAGTTTGGGAGAATAATATACATAAAATACATACCATACAATATTAAGGAGGTCGAGAGGGGTGCAAAAATAAAGAAGGGTTGTATTAGCACTTGTGTTCACTTTAAACGAGATTTTTTGGGACACTTAACTTAATCGTGCCGAGAGACATCGAGCGAGTTTTTTAATGTAGTGTTGCCATACTCAACTTAGTGTGGAAAGTAAAAATACCAATAAATATAGGGAGAATTACGTAACAAGAGGTTAATTCAACTTATTTTCTCTAAAGGTCATATACTCAATTATCACTCACGGGGTAATCGAATTTGTCAGCAATAATCAATGCCTTCAATTCAATCAAGATTAATTTTCTAAATACGCTTTAAAATTTAATACACTTACTTCTTACATCTAAGACCAACTCTAAAAATGCTTTGTGCTCACTGTCGTAGTTTTTGTTTCTTGTTTGTACGATGCAGTCATAAAGTTTATTCTGTAACAAAAGTATATCTTGTCAAAACCCATCAATTCCACATAATTTGCTTGTAGTTTTTACCATTTTTTTACCGTGGTGGGTCTTTTAGGCATTGCTGGGACCGAAGGTATGGACTTCGGAGGCGGCGACGGCATAGTGCAATCTCGCTTATTCACCGTCGCGTATATAGGCGTCTCGCGCATCTCCGTCTCTCCGTACAAGAAGTCCAACGGATCGTACTCCTCATACACGCTGCTGCATTCACTTGGCGCCATGTACTCTAAGAAAGAAATTTAGATTTTCTTGGTGTAGATTGTTTTTGTCTTATGGTTATATTAAGAACAAACCTTATTATTGACTCCATCAAAAACGATGTTCTAAATAAATGTAAACAAAAAAAAATTTAAATAGTAAGAGTGTATAACTAAGTACATCGTCATCTTCCAGTCTATTTTGTATTTTTTTTTTTTTTTTCAACGGAGAGGATATTAACCTGATCGTAAGTGCCCACCCATAATAATGCAGAGCGATAAGAGCGATACGATGTTAAGTCTTGTCACCATCAATATTTTTTTCAATATATATCCCTTCATTAAAAAGACGGTAATATTTAAATGCTGTATGGCGGCAGACATAAGAGCTGCAGCGGCACCAAAACGCTTTCCGATTACTAAAAATTACCACTACCTAGTTTTGTTTTCAGTAGCGATTTATAAAACTAGTATAAACTGTTATGCAATAAGCGAATATTTTCTCCAAGATTACCTAAAAATGTAATCAAATTAAATTTAACACAGTTGAAAAAGAAACATTAAGTGAATGATTTGTGCACACCACATGATAGACACAAAAATTAGACGTAAACCCACATACAGTGCTTCAAAACCATGCATGATAAAAAAAAACAACAAAATATGTACCTAAGTGAGTGGACCAATTTGAAATTAAACTGTGATGGAAATGTTAAAAGTTTTTTAATAAAAGATGTCTCTTTAACAATAAAATAATTAATGCTCCACAACATTTACAATATTTAAGAAAAAAGAAAAAATTACTAAATCAATAAAACATATTAATATTCATTTTGTTCTTGTAATTAGTGGTTTTTTATCATTATATATGGACCAAAAGTAACAATGTGATCAATATATGTTCCATCACAGTATAGTCAAACTTATGTGAGGAATGATGAAGCCACTCACCAGAATGAGGCTGATCGGTTAATAACGGATCGAATGCTTCTAGCACACTGACTCTTACGCTACCTGCGCCTTTTGCTCGCCGACCACCGAAATCAATAAGGTTTTGGGACTTTGGCAGACTGCCCACTGTGTCATTTGACTCGTTCGACTGTAAGAAAAGTAAAATGTCTCGGTAACTATATTGTCGGATAATAAAAATGTATAAATGAAAAATAACATTATATGTATATCCATCACTTAAACTACTCTATGATTTAATTGACATGTTCTATATTATAATTTAATAAATACATTTAAAAAATATATATTAGTAAAATCGCAGTAAACACTTTGCACAGCAAAGAAAAGGATTTTTAATAGAATTACAGTTGGCCTTATATTAATATTGTGTTAAATTATTGTGAAGCCATGGAGCTAGAAGCTGTAAAAAAATATTATATTAGTTCTGTATGTACATAAACAATTTACTTTACCTTTCAGGACCCTAATTTTCTACGAAACAAGTTATTTGATTTGACTATCAATACAAATTATTTGACACCTAATAAAAGTTATTGCAGTCAAAAATATTATTTTCTTCCCTGTAATTAGTTAAAAATAATGTAATGTTACCAAGCATACTTACTCCAATACTGACAGCAGATGATTTTCTTGAACTGTTGCTTTCCACACTGTCCCTTGAAGCTTCCACTTTCACTACTGTTTGAATGTTAGTGTTGTTATTGCTGATATTTTGTCCCACATTAGCTGAAGTCACTGGCAGTGGTGGATATGTGTGAATTTGACTAAGTTGAGGGTACAAACTGATTGGTCTTGTTGGCCTTGATATCATATTTGTTGTATTATAATTGTATGAGGGTGGTGGATTTTGGGGTGGGTAACCGACATATGGAGCTGGAGAAGTCATTCTCGTTTGACTGTATGGAATTGTTTGTGTGTGCAAAGGAGGATTTGTTACTGCATAAGGACCAGCAAGGTCTTGTGATGCCGCTACAGGAGGAGCATAATATGAGTAAGCAGGTATAGTAGGAACTGGAGCAGGCATAGGCGTCGGCATCCCGTAGGGCTGTGCAGCAGGATACGGTGGTACATGGTTGTAGGGTTGGTAAACGTAAGAGAATTGCGTGGAATATGGATAGCCTGGTATTGGATTGAACGGGGGATTGCTCATTGTAGGCGGAGTTTCTGGAGCATTAAGATTTAATTCTTCTGTTTTCTGACCCAGCCTGTAACAAAAATCGATCACTATAGATATTACAACATAAAAGTATAATGTAAATATACACTGTCTTGAAAATTTTTGCATGACATCTCTTTAGTGAGAATAGAATAGAGTGTTTATTACATATACTTTACTAGTTATAAAACCTTCAAACCCTAACTTAGTACGGTTTTATTGTGGTGATAGCTACCAAGATGGTCTCTACCAATAAAAAACCATAACTAGTAAATATGATTGTAATATCTACATCTATACATCTTAATCCTTTATTGAAAAGAACACTTCCCATTTGTTTCCATACACTACACTTTCTTTTACTTCTCAAAACAATAAGCCTGTTTTGATAACTAAACCACAATACATAATCTATTACTTACTTGTTAATTTGTTCAATATAGTTCTTGAGTGTAGCATGGGAATCATTTGTCACGGTCTTGCTTGTAGGGCTTGTGAAAGATATTAAGTCGCTATTTTCAGTTCTTGTAGGACTAGTGCCAGTGGACCGGTCACTGAAAAACAAAAGATGAGAAATATGAAGTGGTTAATGAGGCACCTTTAGAAAGCTACAAATACCTTGAGTCAAAAGCAGTGTTGTCAGACGATAGAGTTATTCAATGTAGTGAACATCTCGGGACAGTGAGAGTCTAAGCAATTTGGAAATTATCGAACTACGAATTACGCTCACTGGACTTCTCTTAGCTGTTAATGGTTACGATTAAAAAGAGCGTCAAATTTTGGATAAAATTCTACTACATCTAGTAAATTATTTATTTAAGCCCAGAACAACTAATGAATACCCACTACAAAATAATGTATATAAAAATCCTAATCAAAGTAATTTTTTTATCGAAATATACGTGGCATTTTACTCTGTCGTTATCATGTCTAGTAGTTGACTACTACAGATAACATTCAGGATTATACCTTTATTTGTTTGCACATCCAAATAAGCTTAAATGTTAATATATTTTTAAAGATAAACTACCTGGAAGACTCTGTGGTGGTAATTCGTCCACGCGGTGGCTTTCTAGGTGGCGGAGGCAAAGCGGGAGGTGGTCCTTCGCCTTCCTCGCGTCGACGCGTACTACTCATAACATTGTCTCGGATATTATCTATAATAATGACAATGACATGATAATAAAAACGTAGAAATGTTGTATTTTACCATCTCATATTTTTTATTAAACTTTAATTTTTTTGATTAATTTTTTACCATTATTAAATTTTCTTGATAAGTTAATCTCTATATACTGCTAACTTTGTATATCATTACACCATTCAGACATACTTTATATTGCAAAATATTAACAATTTGGAATAAACATTACATATGTTTTAGGGAATAATATTACTACAAAGATTATAAATGTTTTATCTATGTACATAAAAATAGTAGCAAAAACTTGTTTGAGAATGCTAAGAGATATCACCTTCAGACAGGTCATAAGGGAAAATATGAAATAGTTGCTGGAATTCAAAATTTGCGTTTAATGTATAATTTATCTGTAATTTCTTAAGCCTATAATTTTATTTGATAAAAAACAAGACAAACATTTCTTCAACTAAAATTGCCGTTACAACCATCTTTTTTATACTTTCAAGATTGCTACCAAAACTTAGAAGAAGTGAGCTACCTTATGGAAATAAAAAGGGCCAACATTGCATCCTAGCAAAAATTACCAACTTACCAACTTTACTTAATTTCGACACTAATAAAACAGATTCAAGACTTCACTAACAAATGTTTCATTTTCTTTTAGAAATTAATCATACTATATCAATAAATAAATATAGTATCTTAAAATTTATAATACAATACAAAAGAATGATTTGCTAATTTAGGCTTAGGCTTTCTTAATTTATATTACATTGAAGTAGTTGTCTAAAAACATTCATCCCCATGCTAATTTAAAATTAAGGTAAATGAACTCCATTTCCTTTTAGACTGATAGTTATTTTATCAAGGGTCAACCTAACAGATTTTAGCATATTTGTATTTTAAGTACTATTTTGATTTACATTTAAATAAACAAGAACTTTGGGCCGGTTTATAAAAATAAATGAACAATTTAAAATAAATCAGAATACAGAAATACTAAAATCTCAAACATAAAGTATGGATAAACAAAGTTACGTCAATTACCTGTATTAGACAGTAGTTTCTGTCTGCGAAACTGTTCAAGAGCCAAACTTTCTAAACTCAAAGCTTGAGCCTTTTCCAAATCCGCTTGAAACTGAAGATCGTGGTCAGACATAATGTTTTGACTCGTTAGTGTCTTCTACATTTGTAAGAGATGAGCGTGGGAATAATAAAATTAGCACTGGTTTTTTTAATCACATTTTACGACATAAATGTGTCGACATACACTAAGTAAACAAGTCAAAGAGTTATCACGAATACAGTTTATTTGGGTAATTATCTTAGCAGATATGTCACGATAACGCTTTATTTATATTAATTTCAAAGACATTATACGATACAATTTAGTTTGCTTTAGCTGTGGAAAACTCATAGAGCAATGTTATAGCGAAAGCCCGTTCATATTTTTTTTCGTTTGTTCCATTCTTGGGACCTGCCTAAGGTTCTTAGACCATGCTGCCTAACGCTAAGCTTTTTCTTATCTTCAGTTCATTGCATACCGTTTTGAAAGAAATATTCTTTGTCTGAAGCTAAATAAAGTTTATTAAGTAGTATAAATGTCTTCAGTAATAATTTTTACTTATGTTGATTAATCGATTAATCACTGATTAAATAGAAATCGATTAATCACAGATTTAAATAGAGATCGATTTATACATAAACTTTTTTTTCTTTAACTGTTTGCTATCACCATGTTTTATAATATAATTTAGAGCAATGTCTTTTCGCCAATCCACCAATATGGGGACCGCACTGCAATTTAATCTGTAGAACAATAACCGGTATAAAATCCGAATATTTTTTAAATTCTAAAAAAATTATCAAAATAGTATTGTTGACATGGAGGTTTTAAAAAAGCAAAAAATATCATTAAAATGGAAATAAAAATAAGCAATGACTGGGAATTTTACCAAATAATTCTCTAAACCTTGTTCTATGTTTTAACTACGTTAAGCTTGAACGTATCATAATCGTATCGTATCTTCGTCTCTTAATTGACATAGGTGTAGTTCTACCAGCGGTATTTCGTAGAGAATTGTTTAAGCAACGTGGTCAAGTATAAATAATTGAAAAACTTTGTCAGATATATGTTTGTATTAGTGATTTTATAGTAATCTAGGTATATGAATTGTATGCATCCTGTATACCTCCCGCGGTGTTGGGTTTTTTATATAATCAAAATTGTTAACTGCTTTTGGCTTTTTACCTGTAATAATTGGGTTATATAATAATTTATCAGGACTAAATTATTTATGTTTATTTTAGAATTTACGTTCTATCTAAACAAGTTCCAAACGAAATTTGTTTAATATACCTTGGTTAGTTGTTTTTGTAGAACATGTATTTACACTTTTATTAGTTTTATTTTGTGTTGAAACGTTTGAAAATTGTAACTCATAGTTATTCTTGCTGCTATTTGTTTCGTTCCTTAATTCCATAGATATGTAAGCACTTCCGGTGTTTTTAACACTCTCGTCTATTTCATTTGATGGTGGTTCAAGTTTTGGTTTAAACGTTTTGAAGAACTCTTCAATTTCCTTATCAGCTCGGGCAGAGGCCATCTAAATGTAATAAGATTATTATGGTATGTCTATAAGTATGTTTAAATATACTGTTTAATAAAAATAATAATAAACAGCCCATTTAATGTTCCCACTGCTGAAACACAGAGCCCACTCTCAGAATGAGAAAGTTTGGTCTTTTATCCACCACGCTGGCCAAGTGCGGGTGGTAGTCACATATTCGTTAAAACTGTTGCTGGGGTCATGTCGGTTTCCTCTCGATATTTCCTTCACCGGAAGCTCAAACTCAGTGGGTAGGCATCGAACCCGCACGTTCTCGAGACGTAGAACACATTTGACCGCCTTACAAACTGAGCCATCACGAATTCATGTATTTAAGAAAAAGTTAAATGTCTCGTAAAAGAATTCAGTAACATGGCCCGAATATAATTTATTTACAAAAAAATTGTAAATAGTAAAGTCCGGAGCGTATTCATTGTTGTTCTGAAAGACTTTTGTGGACCCGTATTTACTTTTACAGGAAAACGAAGTTTAAACTGTGCCCAGCCTCAAATTATGGTTTGCATTCCATAGAATGTATACTATAATTTTAGGATGTGATTTGAGGTGTGTGATAACACACTACTTATCAGTTGTAGGAAATTGAAAGTTGTGAAATGGGGCTACATACATTTAAAGTATAACGAATGATAATGATATAGTATTATTATACGAAAGGGCTACGATACGCAAAGCTATTTGGACATAGGACCTTATAGATACACAACAAGTAAAACATAAAATAAAAAAAAATAACCCGTCCATAAATGTCATTTTCTTCACGGTCACAATAGTGCAATATTTTTTTACATACTGTCCTCAAATTTCTTATACGCTGTTTCTTTCTCTTACTTAATAAATCTTGATCTCCTATTCTTGCAGTTCTGAAACAATCGATGATATATTTTGATTACACGTTTTAATTTAATTTAAATATTTAGTGCATTGGTACAATTTTTTTAAACAGCAATAATAAACAATGATTACATGAAAACCGATAGTGCAGGCGAGCTTAACTCATATGTTCATCTTAACTCACATCACAAGAGTTTGTCTTCCAACTAATCTTAGCAAAAAGTAACTATAGAGTTACCTTTGGGTATTTGTAATAGGGGGTAGTTATAAATACAAAATAAGTATACACCAACAATATTTAAAACTTAATTTATAATAAACCTGAAAACAAATAAATATGTAAATGAATACAAAAATAGGTTTTATGCCGATAATGTCAAGAAGTGCTAATTATGGGCGCAATTTCAAATAGATATATGAAGGAAGCGAAGGGTATTCGAAAGTTATATTTCGTAAATAAGCAGGATACTTTAGATAGAATAAGATGGGAAAAAAGAGAGGAAAGGACACTGTAACCACTAAGTAAACGTAACTGTTTAAGTTTATTACGGAACTGTGTTACGTACGGAATTTAAACTAATTACTGTCCAATAAAACTAAAATGTAAATACAGTTTGTTATAGAATTCCCTGTTAAAAAGTTATAAAAGCATTAATGGGCTTAGCATATAAAAGTAGAGTAAGCCTGTAAATATATAAAACTACGAAACACATCAATACAATACGTGGGTGGTACGTCGCCAAAATCGAACCCCCCGTGTAGCCTCCAAACTGAACCGGTAACCTCTGTTACAAGGTAACTGGTTGGCTACTTGGACATGGAGATAAAGTTTATGATGTGTTTTCTTAAGTGATACGTATACCTCTTCATATTAAGCCACGAATTAAAACGGTTTTAAAATTTTGTTGGAGATTAATTTAAACAAGGAAAGTTAACTTACGAAAAAATATACTGAATGCTTGCAATATGAATACGTATATTCTCCTAATGCTAAGATGTAAAAAATTATTACGGATAGCTCAAAAACCTGTCTAGGCGATTTATCATAATACCTAATAATCGGAGGTTTCATCGGATTAACATTTTCCTTCTTTGTTTCGTTACTATTCCAGACATCTTTAAAGACCTTACGTCGTTTGGCAAAACTTCCTGTTTTTGATGGGATTGTCTCCATCATCGAAAGGCAATTATGAATATTGTTGTATCATGATTTTTCTATTACGTTTTTATGTTTAGTGTATCATGTTTGAATTATTTTGGTAATTTGTGCTGTGTATGTTTACTGATTCATTGAATGACAGATTTTGTAATTAAATTGACACTGATGTCATGTTTTTTCATAATTCTTATTGCAGGCAGTATTTTACTTTTTAAGATACATACAAAATCTAAATATATTAATTCTCTATAAGGATCCGGACGAAAGGCATAGAAACCGTGCAACAGGTGTAGAACGTTGCGACAGCCACAAGAGCGTTCAGTTAGCGGGCAGCACTCAAACAAAAAACAATACCTCTTCTCTAAACTTCTCTCTATACCATACACATAAGTGGATAATTGTATTAGAATTTGTACCTATGCCAAGCAAATACGACCCCAAAGCGCTATGGTTGGCACTCAGTGAATACAATGACGGTAATTTATTTAACGCATATCCTAAATTGTTGGCAGAATTGTTCCATCAAGAAGATGTTGCAAGGCAAGAGGGAGATACCAGCGAGGCCGAGAGGCTGGTTCTCCCCAGCGATAAAGAATGGCGCCTCCAACAATACTTTCTACTTGTGGCTATGCAGAAATCTCTGGCAATACAAAAGCAAGTATTAATGACAAAAATTATTACAGCGTTTAAAATTTATCCCTTATTTTTCTAAGTTCATAATCATTAAGCAAATGTAATTGTATGATAATACAAATATTTCAATATTATTTTTTTAAATACATGTTCATGCGTAACTATCAGAATGCGATAGATTTATGTCTTCTGTACACGCAGTGAAAGTAAGTTAAAAGGTAAATATAGATTGATTGACTCTGTAGACTCGTATGGATATGCTTATTGCGGAATGGCCGTGACCTCTTCCACAATATCCACCATTTTACATAACAGTTATTCATTGAAACTACATATGTATTTCAAAGATAGGTTAATAAAAGTTAATTAAAAAGTTATTTTACGCAGGATTTGATTTAAGTTGCTAAAATATATAGTTTATTATAACACCATCGTAAATCACGGTATCACTCTACGACTAATTTTTTTTTATTTATCAAAACAATATTGTATAGTTTAAAATGCTAACTTTTCATCAAATGTTTTATTAAATTTACCAAGGAGGAAGTATTTTGCTGCAAAGTTCCGATTCTAGTTGATAATGATTAAACTTTTTGTATTTGTTTTGATGAAACATTGACGCGGTGTCATTTCCCAAAAACAAATGACAACAGACAAATAGCTAAATTTTACGTAAAGTTTTTATTGATCTGCATCCCATTTCGTGTTTTTTAAGAATTTTTAACAACTTTAATGGTTTACTAAAAATCCCTGATTGTTATTGGTAAGATAAAACTTAGAGATCATGAAATATTTAGAATAAAGGCTATTACGTGTCCAGAATGTATCGCAAATAATTAAGAGCAATGACCGTACACCACAATTTATCACTTCAACCGTAAGTGTCTTACCATCTATGTAATAAAGTAATCGCTATATAAGTAGTACCACTTACAGTAGTTATTTTTTAATTTGTATAACATTTAGTAACTAGCTGTTGGCTGACAATAAACGACGTTCATGAAATTCATGGCACATAAAATATATCAACACAGTAGAAACGTTGCAGCACGTTCATATTCATAGGCACTTGCAAGAACTAAGAGCTTAATTTTTAAAGTCGTTCATTAGGGAGGACGCTGTTAACAGAAGCATTAGAAATAATTGCGATGAAATATCTGAGGAATGGGCACCGTGGAACCTGGTTGTCTGCACAAAAAATCCCAACGCGCCGCCGCCTGTCGCCGTCAAAACTGCACCCGGACCCGCTTGGGATATAGGCCAGGTGACGACAATGATTTCTTTAATCTCCAAACTTTGATATATTTATGACATAATATGGTGAGAGGAACTCCAAACAATATCTGGATGTAACTAAATTTAAGTTAAATAACTTTAGGACAATGATCATCGTCATACAGTATATACAAGCATTTTGTTCGCGTCGTGTCGTTTCACATTCTACTTTGCAAGATTATAATATATTACATTATATTATACCAAGTAATACCGTGTTGATACTATATTAGATTTGGTTCAACTACTCGAAATCAGTTAATTTGATTGAATAGCATTTTTAGTTATTTTTAACATCATCATGAATATTGTTTAAATGTTGA
>DWHU01001499.1:0-12359 GCA_018247975.1 Parides photinus | reverse complement strand
AAGCGAAGGTATTTACGGAAAGTAAAAGTACTAACTCCAAGTCAATGCACCAACGCAACGTAAACATTGGCATCGCGCGTTAATAGGATGCAAAATTTAAATGTGATCATTTACGGTGATCTTATATTGTATATATAACTGTAACTTACATGATTGTCGATAGAAGAGATATCGGCTGAGCTAATTCCTCTGGCATGGATGCAATGAACGATCAGGAGCACATCAAGTATAGCCACTATCCTCCACTGGCACATTGTCGCGGAGCCGATGTCAGTATCGCGGTGTCAGTGTTGCTCGCCGCCACTATTTATTTGCGCGTCATCCCGGGCGCGACGCGGTCACTCGCAGATTCGGCGACAGCGATTCAATGGCATTATTTCGCAAACGAATCGCAGGCCGACTGTCGGCCGCGGCCGCGCGGAATCCGCTGAATGCCGCACCGGGGTCTTCGTCCACCACCACATACTTTCTCCTCGAACCGAAAACCTCGTGTGCAGATCCCTCCAGCCCCACCACCACCCGGCCTCTCGCAACTCACATCTACATCCATTCATTGCCACTTGGATAATACTCTAAGTTGATATTGTTTCAGAATTATCCGACAAGCGTCGTTATTACAAAGTTGCTAATTATGCATGCATAATAATATGTGAACAATAATGAACAAACAAAAGAAAAATTTGATATAAAATCCATAGAAACGTTAGTGAACATCAACGCGATTTATTTTCAAGATACAAATATATATAAATTCATTTAGACAAGTGCTTGAAATTTTGTTAAACAAATTTTCAGTAACAGTACTGTTTTTTTTATATTGTTAAATAAAGGAAGAAAAACATTTATTATTGTTGCAATAATGCAACTTGCATGTATTGTGATAGTAAATCAGACGACAGCGCACTTGTTGTTTACTAATTAGTATTTTATCACCCTAGTTAATAATCAGTTATACTTTGAGCAGGTATTTATAACAATTCTTTCAGTAAAGTAATTTATATCGATTTTCACAAAAGTTGATACACTTTTTTAGAGATATTAATGTAAAACGTTGATTGCAATAAGCACGTTTTTTTATTTTCTGTAAATACGATATATGTTAGCAGTTTACTTGTCTGGTTGCACTTGATTCAATCAAGAACGTGCGCATTTAACATAAACGGTGCGACTGTTTAAAGATCTCCTTACTCCTGACATAAATTATTAATTTTTAAATTAGTTATATTAGTTAGGAACATGGTTTTAATTTTTCAGCTAAGTTAAGAAAGTGCTAATGAATATAGTCGTCTTCCTATTACATAGTTTTAATTCTCTCTAAACAAATGTAAATAAACTTTCATCCAACTAATTTAAGGCAACTTTTCTACTATACATCATTGTGCCGAAAGAACGACGTAAAAAGCATTTAATTTGCAAAACACGTATTTTTTAAAAAAAATTTAACACATTTTATTAATAAAACACAGTAAATATACCAACATTTTTATTTTTTATTATATCATTCATAGTAGTCTTTACCGGATACCATATGTAGATACCACCGCCAGTACTATTTTTGCCATCTAACGTTAATGTATTCTATTTTGTCAGATGCAGAGACTTAATATGTTATATCGAAAAGCAATGAGCACAGTGACCATATCTGGAAGAAATCAAGTTAATGTTCTGCTCGTGGTCGCTTCGTAGAATAAAAAATTTTAACGCAACACAAGATAAACATAAGGACCTACAACAGGCGCTCGGGTCTTGTATCGCCGGATTTTCCATACTGATAAAATGAAAGTGAAATCATGAGTCTCGGCGCACCGTTTCCGCAACACGCGGCCCCGGCCGACACGTAATCGTAACGTTTATTACCTACCTCTCCATAAAGACAAGGAGCTGCCATTTTTTAGTATATAAACATATACATTGGCACCCTCTTTTTCCTTTCTCTGTTTTTAATATTCAGATTCTTCACACGGCCATAAACAAATTACATCACTCCACCATTTATTATTTTAACAGCGAAAGCTCAACGATGTAACAAAACCGACAGCAGAAGTTTTTTTAAAAAAAAGGAAATTATGAGCAACACGTTATCAGGCGAAACTTGCAAATAATGCTTAGTATGTAAAAAAAAAATTTACATATATTTATTGAAATTTTATCAATAATTTAGTGATTCAATTTATAAATAATAATAGAATCAATAAGCTATTGTTAACAATAATTTTCCGTATGCCTGGATCATTCTAATATAAATACACAATTTTCTGTTCAATAACTTCATCTATGAAAAAAATTATAAACTAACTTGAATAAAACTCGCATACATTAGTTTCTTGAGTCATTACTAGATGGCGAATTGTTGCTAAGAAAAATCTTTGAAACTATGATTGAATTTTAAATACAAAGTAACGTATGTTTAATATACTCCAGAATTTAATTAATTGTCCTACATTCAGTCCTCACATTATAAATCGATGATAAATTTAAGAAACTTTTTTTATTATTATTTTTGTTTTTTAAGGACTTACAGCTCCAGTAAAGTCGGAATCGGGACTAAATTCAGATATCACTTCTAGAAGAAACTTTATGCTCGTACTAAAAAATGGTTTAGTAAGTAACCTAAAATTTTGCGGCATATAATATTGCTAACTTTATTTTGGGTGGAACGATACAGATAATTATTATAGTTAGGTGCAATAAATCCAAGGCAGTGAAATTTAACCTTTTTTTCTAATAGGCAAATTTCAAAACAGTTAAAGGACATGAAATGGATTAATCGCAAATCAGGCGAGCCATAGATTGAGATACGCTAATCTATTGTTACTATTTTCTAGTCTTACATTATAAGATTTATAGTGCTTCTCAGTATCATGCCTAAATTTTAATCATTCTCCTGTTCTATAGAAGGAATAACATCAAAGTTGGCCCCATATAAAACTAATTTTGTCACCAATAAGGTCCAGTGAGATATAGTTCTTAATACATGTACCCCATACTTTTACTCATACCGAACCCCGAAACCTCTCAATTTAAAAATCCCGGAAACGTCTCTATTTAATAAAGGATATTAGGTATCGATGACTTTTTAGATATTGGAAATAAAACATCAGTTCAAGGAAATCGTTTATTTAAAAAAAAAAGGAATTAAAAAATAAAACTTACCTGTTGTAAAAAGTAACTCGACAGTCTCCGTTTGCTCCGAAACCGCCATGAAAATGAAATTAAAATTAATTAGAAAACAAAAATTATCAATGGTTTAATACTTCTTGGATGATTTGAGGTGAATTTTGTTAATTTTATATCAATCAAATTTACACAAAACAAAATACAGATAAACCCTTTTTAACTACTCCGTAATCTACTGCCTTTGCTTAACTGCACACATTATGTATATTTTTTTTAAAGTTAAGTTTGATAAAAAAAAGTCAGTACTGAACTTGTCGACTGTTTAGCAACCCGACAGCCCTACAATGATTTATTTTAATACAGATTTACTAGTGATGTTACTGTCCAGATAAATTTGAGTAGCAATAGACGTCCCATAGGAGTACAAGTCAGGGAATGGATACGAATGGTGAAATTAGTCGTTGCTACTTGATGACGACCTGTCAAGACTGTTACCATTGAGAAGTATTTCGTGTACGAGTCAGTATTGTAGTTTGTGTCCGGTTATATTCATTGGTTATCCATACTCATTGTTTTTGATCTGAATTATACAAAAGCCGTGATAGGTTTGAGACCTTAGCCTCCGTTCGGAGGTCGCTGCTTCGAATCCGGCGCGCACCGATGACTTATCGGAGTTAAGTGCGCTTAAAGAAATTAAATATCACTGGCTTTATCCGCCAATTCGCACTTGGCCAGATTGGTGGATCAAGGCCAAACTCTGACATAATGAGAAAAGTCCCTGCAGTGGGAAAAAATATAAGGATGAAAAAAAAATTGCACGAAAGCTCGAGCGATTGTATTTATATCTGTTTTGAAAGAAAAGTATATACCTACCTAGATAAATTTATTTCTTTGCTATAACCTTTTAAATACTAAGTTGTTTGATGCCGACGCACGTATACATCAATATCATTTATGGGATAGTAACGACATATTTCTTAAAATTTCTTAAGTTTTTTAACTACAAATACATTGACCGGTCGGACCTTTTACACTATTACTTCTGTCAAAATATTTCGTAACGTAAATTCACACTAACTCAATTTAAAATTCGGCCAGAATTTTATCAAAAATTTTTTGATAATCGGTTGATAAATCCTTGCAATAATGCAAGTTTTGTCGATATCGATAACTTTTGTAAAATATCAATTTATGTTCTTTTTAAATCTCGAACAGATAATTTTTAATATTTTTCCCGTTTATAAAATAACACTAACGCAGGTGTCAATTAAACCGCCGCCACTACAACTAATGGAGAACAAATAAAACTGAAGGAATGTTTTTTAATAAAAATTACTGATGGTTTGTTGTTTGCTTAGCCTTGTTGAATAACTTACTTCAAAAATCAGTTATACAATACTACTTTAGAATATCGCAAGATATCGACAACAAGCACTAATGCTAAAAATTGTGTATTATGCGTCAAATTTCGATTTTTTCAAGATAAGATATAAGAGCACAAGTACCTTGATTCTAAAAACTATAACTCAATACATACAGATTCAACTACAAAGTTTTCTAACGAATATATTGGATAAGGGACAGAGTTCCTACTATAATGCCATATTTGTAAATCAAATGCACCATTAATTTTTCTTCTGTAAGGTGCTTAATAACTATGAATAAATTATACAAAGTTAATCGATGGCTAAGATAATGTTTTTAAAGATTTAATAAAATCTTTTATAATATTAAAACATATTTAGTCCGCACGTCATCGTGAAATAAATTAATACCGTCATTCTTTATTCGTAAATATCTAAGGAACATTGTACTGTAATAACCTTAAAACCTTGAGCGCCACGTCAGCCATCGATGGAGGACTTCGGAAAATCATTTTAAAAAACCTCGATATAGCGCTGCGTTTAACGCTATTGATTCAAATAAAATTTACAGAGTTCTAATTCACAACTTTTCTCTATTCAGCTAAAGTAAAATCCGGTTTCTAGTAGACCAGTGGTCGGTAAAATGCAGCTCGAGTCACATGAGGCTCTGGCTTAAATATCCACGGATAGCGCAATACTATTTTCAATTTAAAAAACTTGATAACAAAAATTACATGTAATATTGATAAATTAATAGTCTAAAATTAAAAACAAAGTACCAACCAGAGTTACTCTAACTTTCCACGTAGATGCAACCAAATTGTTAGCATTAATAAATATTTACTAACAAGTAGATTTGGCTACCAAGATTTATCAAAGTTGTTTTAATAATCATGTTTGACTCTAAGTTTGCAGACTACTGTACTAGACCATTGTCACGCAATATTGTACGCCTAGGAGTTAACCCGAATTTTTAAGAAACAAAATTAAAGCACTTCATATACCTGATAGAGGCGGTATTCATATAAATAGTTAAGCAAAGCGCTATCATCCTGAGTGATGTCTCGATCACAAGTGTCTCCCCCGCAGACACTTCAATTAACCATATCAGAGCCATCACAATTACCTACCATATGTTTTGAACATTACTTCTCTGCAACAGGTTTCCTTGTGAAAACATGGTTTTAGTAACCTATGTTACAGATAAGACGGTTTTAATACATTTATAACAGACAAAATTGTGCACCATGAACGCTTTAGTTATAACGACCTTGTACCATTTTTACTTACCTGAAGGTCTGTGCAAGTAACTATGCAGTTTTAGAAAGGGATATCAAAATGATTTAAATTGATAATGAAATTTGGTTCTGTCGATTATCTGAGTCCTGTATATATTGCTTGAAACATAACAGTACATGTGATACCTACCCTAAAACTATTATCTTCGCTGCAGTTTCTTGTATTTCTACTTCTTTTACATTATATGCAGTAACAGTACCTTCTTAGCCTGCTACATTTAAGAAATTTCTAGGCTTAAGAAAATACTCTTGACAATTTTTATTAAAACAAAAAAATCCTTGTGAAAGTTTAAAACAAATTCGAAAACTTAAATATGTATCTATACTTGATCGATAGAATAGACGTTACGAGTGGTTAGTTATGAAGAGAATTAAACTATATTAAAATACATTTTCAAGTATTATTAGACACATGAGTAGATTATATTCAAAAGTCCAGTCAACATAATAACATTTTATGTAATTTGCACTGGTGGAAGAAATGTCACAAAATCTTGTTAAATTTATTATTATCGTGACGTTTTTTTAAATTTATTTGCAAAAAATTTCAATTAATTGAACTCATAAATTTAATGAACTGATCTGTACAAGGTTAGTTTTATAGTCAAAATCAATGAATAAAATTATCTCTTTACTGCCAATGATCTGTCCTGTCAAAATCTTTAACGATCCTTGTAGAAGTGCCGCACTAATAACATATGTGCTCTTTTTGAAGATGAAGTAAACTCATCTAAAAGAAATTTATTATGAGTAATAAGGCAAAACTACTTAACATGGTTTAATTTTCATTCAATTGACATTTCTGTTGAAGAAAATATTAACTATTCTAATTCAAATATCAATAATGGTTTCTCAGACAGAGCACTGCAGAAATATGGAGGAATACTATGTACCTAACATTTTTATATTCTTAAACATTTAACCATTTCTTATTACAAACCCTTATCTTTTGAATCATCATACTTAACTACAGTAAAAACTGTATCTGATAAAAACATGCTAGTTTGAACAGAAAAAGAAAGGAATATGTACAGTTCTAAAGAAACAACCCTACAGCTTTTGTATTAAATTTTATTTATACATTTAATTATCCTAGATGTCCATAAAAACCTAAAATTTTAAGTAAAAGCTATTTGAGAACTTAATACTGAGAAAACTCAGGAAAATTATAATTCATTATTCAAAATATTGAAACGTCACCTCTCTGAAACCTAGCTTCAAACTAAATGAAGAATAATCGAACTTGGTTACACATATTAATCCTATATTGTACTTAAATATCCGTATAAAATGTTTTTTCACAAACTATGTGATGATCCTTAAAAATATGTCACGGTAAGTACCTAAAGTACTACAATAAATAGAAGACCAACTTACATATCAGTACATATTTTAAAATAATCTATTAATATTTCTCTAAGATAGAAAAGAACTCCAAACTACATTTAATTTGTTTCCTGACGGCTTCTCCTAGGTGGTCTCGAGTAGACCAGAGTTGTAACTAGTGCTCCGGAGCGTACTGCCTACACTAGCACGGTATACTCTGCTCTACTAGTGTACTTAGCACGAAACCTAGAGATTGAAAAAAGCTTATCAGTCATATACCAAAAAAATACAATAGAAGGACTTTAAAATATTAATCTACTATCATTTAACAATCTATCACTTCCTATTTTGCTAGTGTCTACCTATAAACTTTACCCAATTAGCAACCTACAAATAAGGCTGTAGTGAGTCTGGATTATGTATGAGTTTTTTGATTAATATGATGTAAAGTGAGTAAATAATTGCATACATACATGAATTAGAATCTTCCACCCCTTCCTTGTCCTCCACCATAATTTCCACTTCCATAGCCACCTCCGCCACCCCCTTGGTTCATATTATATGGAGCAGCTCTATTGTTGCTATATTGTTGATTTCTGGTTGGGCCCCCACTGTAACCTTGTTGGCTGTAGCTACCAAATTCTTGATTGCCTCCCCATCCACCACCTCCTCTTTGGTTTCCTCCTCCATACCCACCACTTCCTTGACTACCACCCCATCCACCCTGGTTATTATCCCAAGGGTTAGAATTGCTCCATCCTCCTCCTTGGTTGTTACCATATCCACCTCCTAATTCACATAAAAACATTGTAATGTCCACTTGATAAAAACTATTTCATTGTACAGAAAAATAATAAAATACTTACCAGAATTATTACCCCAGTTATCATTTCTTCGTTGTCCCTGTCTACCACCTCCACCTCTTTGGTCAGATCCATCCTTAGGAAGAGCCTTCTTAACATCCAATTGCTTTCCATTAATTTTGTGAGGTGCATTCACTATTATAAAAAGAATAATGAATTACTACAATATTTCAAACAAATGTGATACAATAAACCATTTAATGAAATGTATATTGACTTGCGTACCAGATCTTACCAATATAATAGCAATCAGGTATAGCTTTAATCAATAATTTAATATCCACAGTCAGAGGAAGCCAAAATTGGACACAATAATTCCATTTTGGGGCAAAGCTGTGGTAAATGTGTTCATTAAAAGTTTATACTTACAACAAACTTTATCAACTGGGTCATAGTCATCAAATTCAACGAATCCAAAGCCACGCTTCTTGCCAGTTGCCTTATCTGTGACAATGCTAACATTTTGTACATTTCCGTAGTTTGAGAAATATTCTCGTAATTGGTCCTCTGTATGATCGTCTTTAATGCCGCCTATGAAAAGTTTACGAACTGTAGCACCTGCCTCAGGGTTTTTGATATCTTGTCTGGCAACCGCGCGCTTAGTTTCAACAACTCTGTAAATTACAAGCAAATAAAAATACCGAATTGATATCACAATGTAAATTTTTATATTAAAAAAATTATGTAGACTCCACAGAAAATGCCACGTGTAAAACACAAGTGACATTCACCAAGTAGCGTCATTTAATTTATGCAGTTTAAAACGATATGAAATCAATGATTAAGCTTTCATATAGCTGGACTGCATAACGGTATAATAATTTAATACGAAAAGCTTACCTTGTATCAATAGTATGAGGTCTATTATTTTGGGCATCATCAACCATGTGAGCTTTAGAATAAGTGATGAAACCAAAGCCACGCGATCTTTTCGTCTTGGGGTCTTTCATAACGACTACGTCTACAATTTCGCCCCATTTCTCGAAATGTGACTTAAGCGATTCATCTGTAGTCCTATAATTAAGTCCTCCAATAAAGATTTTACGATGAACCTCAGGCTCCTCCTAAAAGTAGGCCGGACATTAAAAGCGACAACAAAATGGCGGCGCATGGCGTGGTTGAATATAATGAATTTATTAGTCATATTTGAAATAGAAACAGCTTTAGCAAGCGGATACTACAAAAGTATCATTAAATTCTATTAACATTGTATAAATTAAATAAAAAAATACATCTATATACAATAAAAGAATGTCATCGACTATTAATTAAAAAATAATGTACTTACAAAGCCATCGTCACCATTTTGCTGGGGCCTCATGTTACTAAATAATTATATTAAAGTTTAAATATATTTACTATGAAGAGTCTATTTAATTTTTACCGCAAACTAAAATGGTCACTTGTTCACGGAGACAACCGTTACGGACCGATGCCACGCCAAAAAGAAGTATAGAACGTTGAAACTGCTTACGCCAGAGTACAACGAGCAATAGCGGGTGTTAACAGCAGAAATACAAAACATAATTAGCTGGCAACTCTTTAAGAAATAGTTGCAACAGTATATGAATAATTTATAAGTCTTAAAAGTTCTACATACAGAATATTATTTTAAATGTAGTACGTCATTAAATTAAATTTTTTTTTTATGTAATCAGTACAACAAAAAGTTATTAATACAAACTTAAATAGAATAAATCTAATTTTAACAATTTGTGCTCAAATCTATACATATTTTGTTTAATTCTTACTAATTACATTTGTAGTTAATAATAAAAGGTGGATTAACATATGTCCTAGTCTTAGGATACTAATCTAAAGTTTAAAACGCACGTAGTTCAAGCCCGCAATAAGGCAGCCTTTGTCTAAGCTGTCTTTACCCACTATAAAATAGCCATAGTCAAGTATCAGCGTTATATAAAGTTAAGCTTTAGAAAGCCATGATCAGACTGGTCCTTACATACTCAAACTCATGCTTTACTCGTGCGAGTCCAGCGGACATTTACACACTTTAGCCCATCCAGAATAGATTCTTGGTACGAGGAACGGATACGCCCTGGTTCGTACGCAAATAAAACACCTAAACGGTGACCTCGTCATTAAACGGCTAGAACAAAATTCTGTGACTCCGCTCCTTCTTATACAATCATTCACTTCATAAACAGTTATTAGTAAACGCAGCTACGTAGAAACTTATCCCACCGAGAACCTTTAAACAGCGCGTCGTTCTGAGGCCAAGACGCGACGACTATTCGATAAACTCACATTCAAGAACATAAGCGTAACCATTCAATAACACGTCTACTTGTTCGGCGAAGGATACCAATTTATTTTTGATGGTCGTGGGATGCCAACCACCGTGATAGACAGAAGCGTTGCTGAAGTTTCTTCTGCCACTTTTTCTCCCAGAGCTAACGCATTCCGAAGTCATAGTAATGTTAGAGGCAATCAAACAATAGCAGTTGATCAATTCTAAGTTTGATCCCCTCAGGAACCCTTGAAACGGAATGCAGAAATAGAATACATAATAGAAAGTGAGTGATGGTCCAAGCCGAGGTTCTGAAGCTTTCGGGGTCCCTTGCGCCTAATTACCCCACGCAGCGCCCGTCAAAGCGAACTAAGTATTCGACGGCGTGCGGCTCCGGTACAAACATAAGCTACACTGAGTACCGCCCCGTACCAATGCTCCGAGGAAGCTGTGAACCTTCTTCTGAGTAACAAATGACTATCTGTTACAAAAAAATTTGGGGCAGAATGGTCTTGAAACCTTAGCCTGTACCTAAAAAACGAACGAACGGAAAAAAGTAACGATAAAATTGGGATACTGTTGTTAAAAGCTATACGTTTTCTTAAGAAACTTAGGTACATAATATTTCATTACTTTTTCAGAGGAGCCCAATCTGTTTTTCGTGTGGAAGATTTTCTACTGTTATTATTTGGGATAAATTTTGATTAGTCAAAATGAAAAACAGTGGCAGTGTTGATGACGAATATGTAAGTTAAATAAAAATACAATGTAATCGTGACCAAGTTTTTCTTTTAATTTTTTTGTTTAATAAACTTTTTTATTTCTTTTAATGATAAATTATTACGATTTAGTTTTTTATTGTCAATATTTATTCGATAATATTTACCGTAGGAATAGATAGTTAATGTATATGTAATTTAATTATATTCCAGGAAGAACCTGAACATTTAAGGAAGTTGTTTATTGGAGGTTTAGATTACCGCACCTCTGATGATTCCCTGAAAGAATTTTATGAACAATGGGGAGAAATTGTGGATGTCGTTGTTATGAAGGACCCTCAGACAAAACGCTCTAGGGGATTTGGTTTCATAACCTATTCTCAAGCACATATGGTTGATGATGCGCAGAATAATAGACCACACAAAATTGATGGAAGGTAAAAATAACTTTTATAAGCTTATTGTCATTTTGGATTTAGTTATCTTTTAGAACTGTAATGTACAGTATTGAATTAACTTGTTATGGAACAAGAGAATTGAAGTAAGTAAAAAAAAATTATTATAGTTGTGTGAGAAGATAATTGTGTAGAGAAATACCCAAATAAACCCTCTGTAGACTTCACCATAGATGTGACTGGTAGTGCTAGTGGTACAGAGTAGCCTTATGCCTCAGACCATCCAAATATTTTCTACTTGGCTTTACTGTATCTGGGCCATTGCTGATGAGCCACACTACTACACTAAAGTAATAACCCGTTTAGAATTGCACTTTGCTGCACAATATAATGAAAAATTTTGTTAAAAAAATTTCATTGAACTCTACAGAAACTTTTACTAGAATCTCCATTATATTGTAAAATAAGTATTGCTCATTTGTAACATATGTGTTAGGTATGTGACAAGTTATAGTATAATAAGCATCACTTTCTGTTAAAATATGTTTTTGAGTCTTGCATCAAATTTGTGCAGTATCTTAAATTTAAGGCATTATTAGTTCCACAGAAAAATTACAATTTTATTTTTTTTTGTTTAAACATCCAAAAGCAAATAATAACATAAACCTGCAGGTAGTTCACCTGATGGTAAGTGATATTTCTGCCCTTAACAATGTGGCACCAGTTAAGATGGTATACACCGTACCACACTGTGCTTGACACCCTGAGACATAGGATGTTATTGCCTTGTAACCCTAACAATTTCATTGGCTACAACTAGCTTCAAATCGGAACACAGTAATGTTTGCAATTTAACTTGTATTTGTTATTGAAGAAAAATATAACATTAATTAAATGGGTACTCAGTAAATATATATGTAATGTCAATTTAGAGAATGGCTACTGTTATGTATAATAAAACAACATTGTATTATTATCATGTAATGTGCTCAGTAGCCCAGTCCGAGTGGAAGTGTCAATGTCATGCAT